>PVJC01015308.1:0-35232 GCA_004026665.1 Murina feae
TGGGTGTGGGTGGGGAGCCTATGGGTGGGGTGGCGGGTGGTGTGGGGGTGGGGAGCCTGATCAGTGGGTGGCAGGTGATGTGTGTGGGTTGGGTGGGGCGAGATGTGCGGGTGGCAGGTGGCAGGTGGCAGGTTGTGCGGACACAGGCTGGGCTGAGGGACCCCCGAGTGCACAAATTTTTGTGCGCCGGGCCCCTAGTTAATAATAATTAGAGCTAAATATGAACCATTTTCATATCTAGATAAAGTGGCTTCGTATTCTCCTAGTTTCAAATACATAGCAGTAAACAAGAGCATGAAAACAATGAGCGTAGCCAATTTGTGAAAAGACATTATGTACAGTCTTATATTCTTTGGGATTTTAAAGTAAAATCAGAACGTCTTTGGTCTGCGTTTGGTTAATAACAGAAAGCATTTCCTAAATTTAAAAATAATGAAATTCCTACTTTATTAACGGAACAAAGAAAAGTTAGCACCCTCTCTCATCCCAACCCATCCAAAGCTTTGCCTCCAGATGTTATTTTGTATTTATTTTGCAATGTTTATTATGACAGTCCGAGCTGTTTATGTTTTAAAGATGCATTGGTCAGTTTATTTATAGAGAGACAACTTCTTGAAGTGAAGAGAACTTACTTTGGCGTGTGGGTTAAAGCGGCATAGCGCTGCAAAGGGTGGGCCTGGTTTTCTCCAGCGAGTTAGTTTTCTGTCATTTCTTTCATTATGAGGACCTTGTTTTTCTCTGTTTTCCCTTTCTTTTTTCTTCTAATCCGGTAAGGATTTACAGGATTTACCCTGTGAGGAAGAGCTGAGCTCCTGGAGCTGTTAATCTGTTAAGAAGCGAAAGAAACAAGGCAGAATGGATGACTGAGCCCGGGTGCATTTGCTTAGGAAATCTGGAGCCTGTCTGGGATGAGATGCTCACAAGGCCCCCAGGATAGACAGCACTTGGTTTTGTTCTGAGAGAATCGCTGGTACTTCTCAAACCAGGCTTAGTCCTGGCTAGGGGACCAGGGGCTGTGGGGCACTAGGTGGCTGTGTTTGTGCAATAGAGCTCAGTGAAGGTTCTGGAAGCCATGGATACTGGAAGATTCTGTTATCCCTTTCCTTTACGTGTCACAAAATAAAACCGTATTAAACTGTGAAGCCAGGATGAGAACGTTCACACAGTTCTCAATTTCCTCACTGTGACTGCTTCAAGGCCACTTTAGTAATATGGAATAGCATTTTTTGTTTTCAAAATTATTTTGGAATATAATGACCCCCACCCCTCCTCCCCCTCCCCCAAATAAATTGTTTGACCTTACCTCTGCTTCCTCTGAGTCCCCTCAGAAGGTGCTTTGTCTTTCTAGGGGGACATCCAGCACTGAGTTTGGGGGCGTGCAGGCAGTGGGGGGAGGCATTGCAAAACAGAAGCAGGGAGTCCAGAGCAGGGAAGGCTGAGGAAGACCTGAGGACAGCTTTGCACTAGGCGGTGTGGCGTCCTTCCTTTGAAGCCTCTTTTTGCAAATTAGAATATCGGAGGGATTCCACATTTAATTATCTTCTCCTACTTCAGTGTTATTTTTCTCTCCACAGTAAAAGAAGCAACCTGGGACTCAATTTGTTTTCTGAAGTATTCTTCTCAATTCACTTTTAATGATTGAGTGTTGTATAGTGTTTCAAGTAACTATCACAAGAACAAATAGAACAAAATGTTCTTTTTCTTTGAGGAGCTGAAATCATCTTATACCTGGCTACATCTCCAACTGAAATGCTACTCAAAGGTGTGTGTGTATATATATATATATATATATATATATATATATATATATATATATATATATTTTTTTTTTTTTTTTTCAGTCCTTTGAAGTACTGCTTGGGTAGTAGGTCAAAACCTTAGTTTTCCTACCTAGCTCCGTAGTGCAGTCATGATTGTTTTTAGAAATAAAGACATTGTTTTTTCTTCAAACTGATAATCAAGTCGCTATATCTCTTTACAAAGTTAGACTTCTGTATTTTCTCATTTTCTGTTATTTTTGGTATCAAAACATAAAATTATATAACTACAAAAGCAATAAGTTTTCTTATCATTTTTTGCAGAGTAGAAAACCCAACATTTTCCCTGGATGCCACAGTTGGTTCAGCAATCATTATAATGAACGCAAAGCATTTAACCTCTACCTAGAGACTTTATAGACAATTTTAGGGAAAACATTTACATAGCCTATACATATGAAAACACTAAGGCTAACTGGGTAGGTTACTGACGCACGGTTGCTAATCCGCTCTACAATAAGAATGGCAGACTCTTTGGTTTGATTATTTGTGTACTTAAATACTTAAATACAAATTCAAGGATGATGCTATTGTCTAAATGTGTCCCTTCACCTCGAAGTCATATGTTGAAAACCTAATGTCCAATCTGATGGTGACAGAGGATGGGACCTTTGGGAGGTACTTAGGCTGTGAAGACAGTCCTCAGATTTGGGAGTAGGGTACTCACAAAAGGGGCTCCAGAGAGCTTCCTAGCCCCTTCCACCCAATGAGGACACAGCGAGAGGTTCCATAATGAAGTAGAAAGTGAGCTTAGACACCAAATGTGCCAGCTCCTTGATCTTAATCTCCAGCTTCCAGTGTGTTATCTATAAACTACGCCGTCTCTGGTATTTTATTCTAACAGCCCCAAATGGACTCAAGTAGATAGGAAGTTCTACTAATTGGTTTCATAGTCATTTCCCAAAGGGACTACATCAAACCTGAACCAAGTGATGCTTTCCTATAGTAATTTACCTTTAAGTTTATTAATTTTTAATTATTCTTTGCTTGCCAATTTATTCTGTATTCATTTATTATGTAATTGACTATTTGTTGTTCGAGGATGAGGGGGTGGAGGCAAGGAAACTGATTTTGGTCCTGAATTTTCAATTGCGTAGGCATGTAGGAATTTCTATGCCCAAACAATCTATTTTGATGATTATGGAAAGGATAATTTTCATAATAAATCTGGAAAAGCTGGAGACCTAGAACAGCATATTCAAATGATTTCTTCTTTTCTATAAATAAACAGCATTTGGAATTTAATTTGATCATATGGAAATACATATTAAGCTGTATTCTCTTGACCCTTTCACATGTTGCATATTAAGCCCTGCTTTAAGAATTCTACAGTCAACAAGTGGGAATATTGGTTTACCACAATAATTTATACTTTCCCCCCTCTCACCCTAAAAACTCCCAACGTTTAAAAGGAGAGTAGAATGGCAATCAAGAGAGCTAGAATTCATTTGCATGAAAATGACTCACTTTCCTAAACTGACTCTGCTTGTCTATGTCTTTTTTTGAATCATAAATTATTCTCACTGCTGGTTTGGATACACGAAAATCAACTTTCCTGTAGCATTCAATGTGTTCCTAAAGTGAGTCATACCACTTTTTTACAATGGGAAAAAAAATCAGTAAGGGCAAATTTAGTGATAAATGGGACCTGCTTCTAAATAATTACCACATGAGAAAAATCCCTTCGATGTTAACTACTAAGTATTTTTCTTTTTTCTAGTTTTCTTTCATTTTATTACCCTACTACTTTAAGTGTAAATAGCATTTTTCCTTAGTTTTACATTAAAAGTAGGGGAATTACTAAATTATTTCTTCTCCAACTTACTCCTAGATTAATTTTTAAATCATTAGGTAGTTTTGTTTCTGCTCAAATTACCCAACTGAAGAACATAAACAAGCAAAGTACAGGACCAAAGCAGGGAAAGAGGCCAAAGGCCAGACTGACGTTGCTGCCGTGGAGCATGTGTCCCAGGCTTGAGCATGGCTTCTTTTTGTTTGTTTGTTTTTTAAATATATTTTATTGATTTTTCACAGAGAGGAAGGGAGAGGGATAGAGAGTTAAAAACATCAATGAGAGAGAAACATCGATCAGCTGCCTCCTGCACACTCCTTACTGGGGATGTGCTGCAACCAAGGTACATGCCCTTGACTGGAATCGAACCTGGGGCCCTTGAGTCTGCAGGCCGACGCTCTATCCACTGAGCCAAACCGGTCAGGGCAAGCATGGCTTTTTTTTTTTTTTTTTTTGGTATAGCATTGTAGAGGAGAGGCAGTACATGGACATAGTTGTCACTGACTAGCTGTAAAGGTGAAAGTCAGACAATCCAACTCTTTTAGGGATCATAAGTTTTCTTTTCTTCCTTTTCTTTGTTGTTCTTTTAAACTTGGAGTTGGCTGAGCTATTGCAGAACTACCTCTTGGGAAGTTGGGACCCACCAGGAGTGCATACGACCTGGGGAGAGAGAGCATGTTTGTTAGTCTCAACTGACTCAAAAATGTCTGTGGTATAGTATCAATATTTAGAGGAGGCTTATGTTACTGTCTTTGGTGAAGTGGTGCTTCCTGCTCCACCACTGACTTAGTTCCAATGGCAGCAGCTACAGGAAAATACACGGGTGGGAATGGCAGCATGCTGCATTCTCAGATATGTGCATGCAGGAATTGGTGCCTCTATTAACTTCTTCCAGAGAAGGACGTGCATAATTTCCTCAGAGAATAAAGTCTCCAGCGAGTCAACGTGTGAGCAATAGCAAAAGGAAAGGGAATCTGTTGCTGTAGTTAGTAAATGGCTAGCAACAATAGTAGCATGTGTTTATTGTGCTTTACAATTTCAAGTACCTATAAATGTATTATATCATTTCAGATTTTATTATAAACATAGATGACTCTGTAAATTTTTAATTAATTATTAAATTGGTTGAAAAATATGACTCTTGCTTAAAATCTATTTGTGATGAAAATTCTATAGGGATAATTTAATAATACATCAATTAAAATGTAATTAGCCAGAAAACATTGATAATTAAAATTATTAGTCAGCTTTGTTTAAAAATATTTCTAATGTGCATTTTCTAATTCTCTGTTTTTAAAAGTAATACTTAACCTTTGGTAGATGATTTAGTATCTTGGACTGTCAAAACATCATTTTTAACAATATTTTCCATTTCACACACCTAAAGATATGGAAGTGTAAGATGTTTTTCCAACTTTTTTTATCAGATTGTTTTACGGTCATGTGATTCTGTATTTTGAAATTACAGTATTGCCAATTTTCCAGCTAATGGAATATTCCTACTTGTATAGATTCTCTTTACAACTGTATTTTTATGAATAGAAGAAAAGTGGTTATTATTTGCTTGTCTTCTTTTCCTTTCTTTCCTTTTTTCCTTTACCAGTTTAGATGATGGGTATGTTACTCCTTGAATTACCTGAGAGGCAGAATGGGAAAGAAAAGGTATGTGATGATTAAAATGCTGATGTTGAATAGCTGAAGGAGCTGGAAGAAAGTGAGGCATGTCTGAACGAAGTTGTTTAGGCAGTTCTGACAGAAAAGATTTGTTGATGTTTCTTCCTGCAGCAATACAATTCTGAACAGAGAGTCGGGGAAAAGATGATAGAGCTGGAAAATATCCTGCTTGCACTGGAAGAGAACTGAATTGAGAGCCAGTCCACAGTTAGAAAGGGTAAGAGTAATACAGAACTATTTCCAGGAGCCATACCTATTGTCCTTTTCTGTCTGATTTTGGTCTTTTTTTTTCTGATGGCACATAATTCTCATTTCTCCTTTTCCCTCCAAGCACATTTGTCTTCTCCCATCCCATTCACTGCCCCACTAGCCAACCCACAGGTCCCCTGGAGCTTGCACACACACACACACACACACAGTCACTTGTGGGTTCAGATTCAGAGGTGGGTATTATCCTGTGTTGATAGCTCTGAGATTTGACTTCATAATCTTATCCTTCATGAAGTCTGGTTCATATCATGGGAAAGTACTTCCATAATGTGTGTCATGGACATTCTTGGAACTAATCATAAATATGGCTTTAAGGAATATGATATAGGGAAGGAGTGTGGGCTTTGGAGTCATGAAGAGCTGGGCGTGACTTCCATGCTCACTGAATGCTGGCTGTGTGACTTTGGATATTTTTATGTGCCTCAATTTCCTCATTTTTAAAACAAGACTGTCAATAACTCTCTCAGTGGGCCTTTGTGATAATTACATAACATAACTCAGTCAATGATCAGTGGCTAGCAGAAAAGAGATATAGATAATTTTTGTTACTTTTTCTAATAAATCTAGAAATATAATAAAAACAGTAATGCATACTAAGTTATTGAGATAAAGTATCATTGCTTGGAATGAGACAAATCTCATTTAACTACCAGCTTTATTTAACCTTATTATTTCAGAGGAAGATGGATTTATATTGGCTTCCAGATTACTCTATTTGTATTGTAATTAAGAAAGAGCCTACTGGGTTCCTCTGCTATTAAAGTATATTCATGAAATTATTAGACTTATATGGATATTAACATGTATTATTAATCAAGAAATAAAATTAATTTCTATGTGTTACTTATGGAACTAGTTATTACTTTCCATTGATATTTATATACTGAATAGTTATTATTATCATGAGTGATTAACCTTTTAGTTCTCATAATACTCTTGCAAGATTGGCATTTCCATTTCTTTTTTGAAATGGGGAATAGTAGCTTTGAGAGACCACACAACTCTCCCAAAGTCACACAAAATATAACCTGTCAAATAACAGAAGTGGGATGTTAACACGGGCTGTCTGATTTTAGCTATGGTAGACTTTCCTACCTTTTTTTTTACATCTCCCTTTGTGGGAATCCTCCCCGATTCTTAGCAAGAGTCATAATTATGTATTTCTTCGTTCCTTCTCAATGATATTCATGGCAATATTTTAAAACCATTAGTGTAGGTAACTTTTAATTTAATAACATCAGAGTAGTGGTGTTGAATCTGCATACTTTAAGAGCCTACATTTCTACTTTTGGGAAAAGAAATTTGGGAAGCCCGAAGAACACTGCTGTTCATAAGGACTAGTCCGGGAGATCACCTTGTACTAACGGAAGTGTCACATCCTCCCCTAACTGGGACTATAGAGATCAGCTCCCGCCTACCCCTTTTATGTTGCGCTTAGAAATGGGTACCAAGAGCAGTTAAGTGATTTGCTAGTGGTTAGCACCTGGAATCTAAATCTGCTGATAGAACAGAGACCTCCCCGTACTTATAAAGCAGAGTTTGGAGACCAGAGCAAGAGTGTGGATCAGACATAGACAGATTCATGTTGCTTTACTCTCTCAATTCTCTTTGTGCCAAGAATTTACCAGCCATCTGTTACCAATAACAGCTTACCAGATCTTAGAGACAGAATCAGAGCAGAAAGTTAATGCCTTCTGTGACCAGAAGTTGATCACGAGTTTTTGCTCAAAGTTGAGTAGGCCAATAGTATAAAGGTCATAATGATTCCTTGTGCCTACAGCTCTATTAAAGATGAATTGAGAATTATAGTTAAAATTGATGCTACATTTTTCTGCAGTTATATTTCACCCAATATAATCTAATAAAAGAGTAATATGCTAATTGTGTCACTCTGCTACATCCCAAGCCACTCCCACCAGCCAATCAGAGTGACAATATGCAAATTAACCCAACCAAGATGGCAACAGACAGCCATGGAAGTAGAGCAAACAGGAGGCTCAGTTGCCCCGGTGATGGAGGAAGCTAAGCTTTGCGCCTGCCTTGGCTAGCTGTGGCCTCCGCTCAAGGCAACAAAGTTTCAATTATAGAAGATAAATAAATCCAAGATACCTGCTTCCAGCCAGCCTCTCTGGGAGCTTGGGTTGCTGGTGGCTGTGGCCAGCCTGCAAACAGCCATTGGCCCTTCACTCAGACTGGCCAGGCACTCCAGCAGGACCCCCCACCCTGAAGGGGCTGTAGGCAGCCTGCAAACAGCCGTCATCCCCTTACCCAGGCTGGCCAGGCACCCCAGTGGGGGACCCGCACTCTGAAGAGGCTGTGGCCAACTTGCAAACAGTCATCTACCCCTCACCCAGGTGGTGGGAGCCTCTCTCGCATTCTCAGCAGCGCTAAGGATGTCTGACTGCAGTTCAGGCCTGCTCCCTTCTGGCAAGTGGACACCCCTGAGGGCTCCTGAGCTGACAGAGGGATGTCTGACTGCCAGCGAGGCCCGATCCTCTGGGGTATGGGCATAAGCCAGCAGGTGGATATCCCCCAAGTGGTCCCAAACTGTGAGAGGGCACAGGCTGGGCTGAGGGACCACCCCCCCCCCCCAAAGTGCACAATTTTTTTTGTGCACCAGGCCTCTAATCTCTATATATAGAACCCTAAGTGACCAAACTACCAAACGACCAGTTGCTATGATGCGCACTGACCACCAGGGGGCAGACCCTCAACATAGGAGCTGCCTCCTGGTGGTCAGTGTGTTCCCACAATGGGAGTGCCACTCAGCTGACTGACCCATCCTGGTGGCCCACCAGCCGGGTGGCAGCCACTCACTCCCTCAGCAGTCCTGCAGGTCCAATCTCCAGAGAACAGGTCAGGCACCAGTGGACTGATGCTGCCGGCACAATCCTGACAGCGCTGTTGGTCTCCTGGAAATCAGCCTCAGGCACCATGGCTGCTTTCCCTCCCTAGATGCTCTGCAAGGAAGAAACAATATAAAAGTGGCTGCCAGGTGGCTCCGGACAACCCGCATGAACATGAGCAGGACAGAGCTGAATACCAGGCTGTCAAGGGCTGATCATGTCCTGGCCCCTTTTACTCCCCTCGGGACCATTGCCAAACGCAGGGCTCATGGCTGGTGAGCACTGTGAGCCTCTCTCCATCAGGACTGACTGGGTGCGCAAATACACCCACGGCAGGCGCAGCAGAGCCAGGATGAGCAGGAGCAGCAGGCCGGAGTACCAGGTGGCATTGGACTGCCAGTTTTGGCTCAATCCCCACAGGCCATGCCGAGGGACCCCATCTGTGCACGAATCCGTGCACCAGGCCACTAGTGTATTAGTAACATTACATATTAACGTTAGTTTTTATTTCACTTTCCTTTGTAATACTTCTGCTTTTAAGTACTGCATCAAGGATTTAGATGGTGCGCCATTGTCCAGGTAAAAGTCTTGTCAAAACACGTGAGAAGACACGATAGCCATGTGACACATTTTGGGGTCCTGGTTTATTTAACCCCTTTCCAGCACTGCAAATGCAGGCATGGACCGTCGCAGTAATTGCTTATTGAAATAATGAGGACAAGGACAAACATAAAAATACACAAAAATAATTTGGCCACTTATGCTTGACTAGATAGGATTGAGAACAAAGATGGTGTTTGAAACCAAGCAAAAATTCTAGAACAGGGGAATATACTTCCACCTATCCTAGCTCTGTAGGAAAAGTTTTGGTTGTCTTTGGAAACATAAGTTGTAGTTGAAGATAGAATTATATGTATACATTGGGACTAGATCTACTTAGTTGAAAAACTTTTCTCTCGTGGACAAAAACAGAGCAAGACACAGGAATCCATCATTAAATGGTTTGTATTTTGGAAGAGCAAAAGAGAAGTGGGAATGAAAGTAAGCCAATCAGTCCACATGACAGTGCAGTTGGTGGGGAAAGAGTGACCAGTGATAGGCAGCCAGCAGCACAAGTCATTGCAAATTCTTCAGAAATCAGAGATCTCTAGGGGATTAGAAAGAGTGGAAGAGCAGCTGTGCCTCCTTCCATTACAACAGGAAGGGTAAGGCGGGTTATGAGATTCTGCGCTGCACACTGAGGTGCCTCTTTCTGCCCTAGGCTGGCTGTGTCCTCTGTGAGGCCTTCAGCTAAGGTGACTTCAATCCCTGAAAGAGGTCCAGGGACTGAGAAAATATGGAGAAGAAAAGGTCAAATATTCACGATGCAAGAGAAACCAACATACAAGAAAAGATGCTAATTTCTAAGCAGTAAAGCAGTGCAATAACTTAGGAAGGCCTTTACAACTATAACCAGAATTTTGTTGATTAAAATAAGAAAATAAATTGAATAAATATTTCCTAATACCCTATAACTAAATCTCCATTGGCTCATGTCTAAAGATGGATTTTAAAAAAAGCAATAGAAATGTAATATGTTCTGACTTACATATGAGTATGTTCTGACTTACAAGGATGTAGGATTATATTTTCTAATTCACGAGACTATACGAGAAGCAACTTTCCAATAAAACAAAACGAACGAAACTTTAAAAACTATCAACAAATATATTTATTGTGGTGGCTTTCCCCCCCTACTAGATACGCCTTGTTAGAAAGTAGTATCCTTTTTAGTTCAGGTGGACCATTAAGCAGGTAATAAAATGGTTTCTCCCTCATTGAGAAAGAAAACACGTAACTTGGCAAACATGTTATATTCTCCTTGCTCTAGTTTTTGTGTTCTATGAATCAGAATCTTCTAATAAGTATGATTTTGCTTTTGGAAGTAAGTTACAGGTACATGTTTACAGACTTATATAACCCAAGGGGTAGCAGAAGCTGAACCACACAGTGCTAACACAGACTGGAGGCCTGTTCTGGGGAATCACAACCGTTCACAGTTTTGGAAAGCACAAAAGTCATCTCCAACTCGATGGTTTCTGTTTGCTTTTCTCCAGTCCCAGACAGTATAGTTAACTCTAGGTGCATTTTCATGCTTCTTGCTGGACAGGACGAGGGCAATAGAACTGATCTTAAAACAGTTGTTTCTGTGGTGATAGTTGTTAGGATTCCAAATGCCAGGCCCTTGCATCGGAGCACTCTCTAGATCTCCTGGACAGACAGCACTGTCCTTTGAAAGATGTGTCTCTCCCCTGATCTCTTACTTGTTTTGAAGGGATACTGTATCTTTGAATTTGCGGAACTATCTTTTGCTTCTTAAAATAATAGCTTGAAAAAATGTATTTTTTTTAATAGGGAAAAGATGTTGCTTTTCCAGATGTCATCGTTAGGTTGTTAGAACTTACAGTCTATTGATAATTATGTACAAACGTTCTTGTCTCTTAAAAATGTGCAGAAGCGAATAAGATAACCGTTGGATAGCATCCCTTCTTTGAACTTTGGGCTCTGTTGCTGTTAATTATGCTTGCATGAAGATAAAACAACTATTTGGAATGTTGTTTGGACCGAGCAGTAACTGACACATTGTCCTTGTGATCCTAATGGCTAGGGCACCTGTCCTGGGCATCTGGCTGAGATAGCAGCATCACGAACCTACGACAACCTCATGGGGAACCCTCTAATGCACAGTGCTGACGGAGACCGATTTCTGTTGTTTATCTTGGACCTTTCGCTTCTTCTGCTGCTGTTTCGTTTCTCGTTGTTCTGGGGCTTCTCTGCTGGGTTCCAGACCTTTGTTGTCAGACACTGCATCCTTAGTTTCTTCTTTATTAAGTTTTTTTCTTTTCCTCTCCCTTCCTTTTTTTCCTGAAATGAAAGGATACGCCTTTAAAAAATACATTCAATTATGTTTGATTTGGTTATTCTAAGTTTTTTAAAATGAGTTAATTTTCTCTTGGGTTGTGTACTGTACTCATAGTTACCAAATATCTACTATTTAAATCATTCACTCAACTACTCTTTCTTAAGTCCATATTATATTTCAAGCAATATAAACATGAAACACATACAAAATATAATGAAGCAATTAGTAGATAATAGTTCTGAACTCTAGAGGGTTTTAGTGTTATAAGTTTGGGAATATTTTACCTGGTAGTTATTTATGGATATTTCATAGAAAGTTTTGAAGATTTCTTGCCATATTAGAAATTTATCAGTGAGTATATGTTACTGGCTCCTATTAAGTCACTATTTTATATTCAAAATTTTCCAAGTGACATTTACATATTTGCAATCTGTCAATATATATCTGCATGTCATCTACTAGATCTAATTTATATAACAAATACGCAAAAAATAGTTCATGAAGAATATCAGGATAACTGTACATACTTTAACATGAATATCTGTATGTTGATCTTAATTTCCAGGGCAGTGGAGACTATAACACCAATAACCCTATAGTAGAAGCTACAAGGGCAGGAACATTGTGTATCATTCAATCAAATGAGCCGATAATTATTGTATATTGGCTTCCATGGAGGTCTCTGACATTAAGCTGGGTTTGAGGCAAAGATATCAAGTCAGGTTCACACTGTGAGGCATTTTACAAAGTGGAATCAACATGACTTCAAAGCTTTTTATGTGGAAAGGCATATTGTGAGGTAGACTGGAGCCTGGGTAAAGAACTGAATTTCTGTTGGCATTGAAGAATGGCTGAGCATTTTAGAAGAGAATAATATAATTAAAGTGCATGAGCCTGGCATCAAATAGGATAGATTGTTTTTATTTATTTCCAAATAATGAATTAACTGGATGTTTTACTACCATATAAACATTGTACATATATAGTCAACAATGTAAAATAACTTCTGAGAGCATGATTTTAGGAGCATGCATTGATACATAAATCCCAATGAGAAATTACTAATTCAATTATCATTGTAAATGAAAATTAGGAACCAACTATTCCTTAATGTAGAACAAATTCTGATAACTCATGTTCCCACCTACTAAGCCATGTAAAATTTGATCTTAGTCTCTGACTACAAAAAGGTATTTTGGGGAAATTATTTGCATGAGAGAACCAAAATATTTTCGTGTCCTGAAATAGGCTGCAAATATTGAATTCAGTGGTTTGGCTTTCCTTTCCTCGAGCTCTGGTTCCAGAATCCCGGGGAGCAATATTATTAATAGTACATATGTGTACTCGGCCAATACAGTCTCCTTGGATTAATGATTTTATGCCACAACTAGCTTTGTCTGAGACTATATTTACAAAAGCTTCCAGTTACTTTATGAAAACCTGTCTTGTTAGGCTCAACATAACACACCTCCAAATTCTGGACTGTAAAAGGACAGTTCACGAAAATGGGAATTCAGACCACCGTAAAGCAAATATCAAATTATTTTGGATATGTAAGGATGAATAAAAAATATTGGAGTTGACTATGAGACTTGGTGCACCAATTCCACTCTTCTTTTTGCTTAAAAGAATACGTCTGGATTGATAAGATTCTGTGGAAGAAATCCATGTTTTGTTTTGTCTTGTTTTTCCCCCCATACTGGCTTTAAGTGCTACACATGGGAAGTGTTGGCTTGCACTTGGCAACTAAACAGAGAAAACTGAAGAGCAAATTTACCTTACTGAATATGTAGCATAGTTTAATTTTCATAAAGCCTCACAAATTGAAAGAATAAAATGCTGGTTCTCATGGTATATGCTTGGTTTTCAGAAGGACATGGCTACAGAGGTTAGATTACATAATATTTCCATTTTGAGGAGCATTTTGGAGGTGTTCAAGTTCAACTCTAAAAAAATTGTCAGTGAAAATCATTCCAAAGTTTCATAAAAACTACTGACCCCAAACAAAATGTTACTTTTATGGCAATCATCCAAAAGTTCAGTGTTTGACATTGTTCTCTTGATGATGGTCCAACATCTTACAGCTGTGATCCCAACCATAATGTTTTGAACACATAAGTAATATATTGTTTTTTTTCCTGGTCATAGATTGATTTATATGTTTTTTAGCCACTTGTGACAACATACTCCACTTACAGTGCATTTCTGCTTATTAGCAAACTGATATGATTATTTCTTAAGACAGGCAGTAACATTTTTGGAAGTAGCTTGTATTATAGTTTTATAATCCAAGGAAGAGCTATTTAGTCTGGGCGGTGAGTGAAAGGGGAGGCTGTAAGAAAGTAACAGGAAACTAGCACATTGTACATTGTTGTTGCCCAACAGAGAGCTATTGCACAATAGAAAAACGGGATTATTATTTTTTACAGGCCATGTGTTCGTGGTTGGAAACACTAACTACCCTTTTGCATAAATAATATATTTTCCCCTTGTCCAAGAAATAAAGTAGAAATGCAGGAGAGTGGCTGTAGTCCATTAAAAATCATGTGCAATTTGGGAAATTTTGCAAGGTTTTCATTAGAGAGGCCTCCTTTTTCTCTTCTGGTGACTTTTCATTGATGTGGTCAATAGTTATTTTTATATTTTTTGGGGGGGGTAATTTTGCAAACTAAGCATTCCAATTATCACAATCTTACATGTATGTGTTTGTGTTTTCATTCATTGATTATGTGAGTGTGTGCATGCACACGTGCCCCAGAATTGGGCTGTAGATTGTTCTTATGATTAAAAGAATGTTCATCTTCCCTTAATGTTCCAGCTAAAAGAGTGGTGTTTGGGTAGAAACCATCAAAAGGGAAATTTCCATTAGTAATCAAGTACAACTTGAGCTCCTACAGGGAAGCAGTATGGGGTCATGTTGTAGACCACTGTCTTTAGAGTCAGAATAACATGGTGTTCAAATTCTAGGTCTGCCACTACCTGCTATGTGACTTTTGGCACTCACATTGTTGATATCTCTCAGGATTAATTGCCTGATATTTAAAATGTAGATGATCATTAATACTTGTTAAGCTTTGTAAGGATTACACGAGATGCTTGCAAAGCACTTAGTGTAATGCCTGGCACGCATTAATCGCAGGAGAAGTGAAAGCTAATGTCATTAACTCGTTCCACAAACACGAATTAAACCTCAGCTCCATGCTAAAAATGGCGCGAAAACCTGGAGATACAAGAGAGATAGGAGACAGACACAGTCATCAGGGTCACAAGCTAATACTGATGTAGATCCTTTTGGGAGCGCAGAAAGGAGAGCATTGAACTCTGCCAGTGGAGATGGAGAAAGACTCCCCAGATGGGGTGATGCAAATTTGAGCTGAGTCTTAAAGAATGAGTGAGAGCTTCCTAGGATGATGAGGGAAGAAGGTGTGAGGGGCAGTGTCAGCAGCATGAAGGCATGCAAGGACATGGTGAATCTGGAAAACTGGAAGTAGCCTTCCTTGGTTTGATCATGGTTTATATATAGGATATTACTCAGAGAAACTGGAATGATATACAGGACTGGATTGCCATATTGGGAGTTTGTCCTGAGGACCAGTGGTACTGAAAAGTGGACGAGGTGAAGTATCAGAATCTGAAAGCAGGGCAGTTTCAGTGTTTCTGTGACTAGCTCAGAAAAGCCAAAAAGATGTTTTGAGATATAACTTTATTTCCTATTTCATAAATGCTTCTGTAAGTAATAAGAATCCATACAGGAGTATAGGCAGTGACTGGTATTCAGACGATATAGCCACGTATTATTTCAGATTTTGTTGCAAACCAGCACCACATAATTGAATAGGTGACTGACATTTTGGGGATTCTGAAATTAATGTTTCATTAATACAAAAATAGAGTCATCATGTAAGCACTTCCTAAGGCCTTTTGCAGAACGGGTTTCCAAGCATGGATGACTTTTAAAAATGCAGAGTTTTAGGCCTGACCCTTAGAGATTATGATTCAGTATTTCTGATGATGGGTCCAGGAAACTGTAGTTAATGACAGGTTCACCCCCTTCTATTCTGATGTGCAGCACATTTAAGAACCATAGCTGGAGATCAACAGATGGTCCAATTTTCTTAAATATATACTCTCAAAATTTATTTCACATCATATAATTTCTCATTTAATTTCTTATATATTTTCCCAATGGATAACAAATATTTTTGGCTTACTGTTGCTACTAATATTTTAAAATATGTTTTTATTGATTTCAGAGAGGAAGGGAGAAGGAGATAGAGACATCAATGATGAGAGAGAATCACCGATTGGCTGCCTCCTGCACAGCCTACACTGGGAATTGAACCGGGGCCTCCTGGTTCACAGGTCAACACTCAACCACTGAGCCATGCCAGCAAGTCATGTTGTTATTAATTTTTAAGGCAGGTTTTCTGGTTAGGTACCTTTGACAGAGATACCTAGATACAAAATAAAAATTAGTTGCTAATTGTCTTTAAAAAACCTGTTCAAGTAGAAATATGAAGTAGAAAGTATAAAGATGTAAACGGGACAAAGAGAGAAGAAAATGATGAGTTATTTTTCCTAAGTTTTATATTACATATTTAAGTTCCAAATGAAAATGGAAAGCATAGAAAATGCTCAATTACCCTTTTAAATGTAACAAGGTTATGAATAAAAAGGTTACTTCCATATAATCACAAGTATAATTGATTTATTGAAAAATACTTGAAATATAAACATCAGCGCACGCTTTTCTAGATAGAAACATGTGCGTAGGTCTTTAGAAAAGCTACCGCTTAGTGAAATTCTTAAAAGACACCACTAAGGGGAGCCATTGAGCTTTAAGTAGCTCCAATTCCAGGACAAACCTATATTTTTCTCAAAAAGCTAAAAATGTATCCCACACTCTATTCCGAGAACTAAATATCACTGAATTTACAACTCAACCCAATTAAATAATTATCCCATCCAAATTTAAAATGTTGCTAGGTCTTTTGCTTTATTGGGTATAGAATAAAATTGTTGGACACCCATGGCTTTATACACTTCAAAAAAGGCACACATGGTGTGAAAATGCAGTTAATGTGATGATTTTTTAATGTAAAGTTGCATTGGATTTTTATGTATAGGGAATTAAAATTCCAACTTTTGTTCTTTTTAGTTAATTTGCAAAGGCAGGGGAATTGCTACATTATAAGTACTTCAGCAATTATGATCTATTGTATAGGTCGATATACATTTAAAGGCATTTGAATTGTGGATTATATACAAACAGAAGAGCTTGACAATGGCGAAGAACATAGCTGAAAGTCAGCTACATTATTACCAAATGGAACTGATCTGAGAAATGCATTCAAACCTTTAGTCTTTCATTTGTGTGTTTCTTTCAATAAAATAGAAATACTTATTTCCTGGTTATTATTTTAACCTAGAAATTTATAACAGTATGGTGGAAAATTAAATAATAGATAACTTTAAAATGGGCACTTGATTTCTCTAAATTGAAATGTAAAGCTATCTGAAGTATCTACTCCATAATTTTAATACATGAATTAATTCAAATGCATTTCTATTTAACTTCCAAGATATCTGATTAATTATTCACAGAGAAATAATTTGACACACCATTACACACTCTACTAGATATTCTTAATTTGGGAAAATTCCCTTCAACCCATTTTTGCAAAGTTAGTTCTGATCGTTAAAACATATTAAGATGGAAACAGCATTTTGCCACCAATTGAAAAGAGCCAGTTTAAGAGATGCGTTCTATTTGTGTCACATGCTTTTGGGAATTCTGAAATAAGACTGTCCTGCTGTGAGACAATGAGAGTAAATTTTAGGAAGCGAAAGGATAGACTCAAGCTTCTTAATATCACTCAGGGAGGGTCCTTGCCTGGAGACATCCATTTCCATAGCCTCACACTGCTCTTCCTTGCGGCCTCTGCACTCCACTCACCACTCCCACAATATTTACTGGCCCATATATTTTATACATCAACCTAAAAATGCCTTCTTTATTGCTTGCTCTCACCATAATCTTTTTCTACACGAGGTTAGATATGATTCTATTTTCTTTGCTCTAAAAACTTCCAGTTAGTAACCTGTTGCAATTTAATCAAGATGTGATGACTTGGAGAGCTGCTGTTAAAAACAGAAAGAATAATGATAACAAAAATTTAACGAATACTTATATGCATCAGGCGTATTTCTAAGCAAGAGCACCGGGTCTACAATCTCTATTATAACCCCCTTTACCAGGCGAGGGAAGTGAGGGCTCTTCACCCCTGTGCCCTTCTGCTTCCACGTGATGTCTCTCCATAGAGCACAATGTGACATGGCATCCTTGTTTGATTTCACACTTAAGCTACTGGGGAAAAAAACCCACAGTGTCCAGGTGTGAACTTATTAAATAGATGTGTTTTATAAAAATTAAGGTGAAGAACATATTTACCCTCTTTAAATTTGAATTTTCTGAGCAGCGAGTCACTCATCAGAGTCTAATGGCGTTTTGTGTTAGCACCATTCAGTACCTCATTCTCTACTTCTTTTTTTATTGCCACAAGTATATTTATTTTTCTGTATTTTCACTTCCCCAAACATGTAGAGGTAAGATACAATATATATATGTAATTTGAAATTATTTATATGCATATATGATTTAGAAACTTTGTTTTATACTTAAACTAGCACCATTACATTTTGAAATCCTAATAAAATTATCAGAGATTTTTATATTTTGTTACGCTTAAGACAAAAAAAGGAGGAAAAAAAAAGCCTGTACGACTTTAAAATGTAAAATTCCTCATAGGTTTGAACGTAGGCCTGTCGATTCATTTTACAGTAAACATCCTAAATATCAATAATCACTTCAAAAAAACCCTATATTTCCATAATCTGGATTAGCATAATAAACTGTTTTTGCCAAATAAAACACTTTCCTTGTAAATTGATTATGTCAATAGGCTTTTATAGATTTTTTTCCCTTGGTTGTTCCAATAATTTCACTCCACATGAAAGACTCAAGTCAGATGTCTTAACAGAAGTTTCCACAGCCTTATCATTCCAGGGAACCCCACTGCACCTCATTGCTCCTGGTGCCCAGAAATCTAGCCTGGATTCCTTGCATTCAAATGGGACTGTTAAAGATACTGAATATTGTATCCTAGAATGTCTTCCTTTTGGAAATTAGTAATAAAAGGATACTTAAAAGTTCAAAGAGGAAAAGTACCTAGAAATTTTTTATTATTGGCAATATTTACAACGTACTTATTATAAAAGTAAAGTTATTCTGTATCTCATTTTATAATATTTTTAAAAATATAGATTAAGATTTGTATTACATAACTATTTTAAGTTTAGTATTCTTAGTTACCGCTGTTTAAAAAAATCAGCTGTCAACTCTGTTTTAAAAAAAACAGTGTAGCCTGCCTGGCATGGCTCAGTAGTTGAACGCCAACTATGAACCAGGAGGTCCCGGTTCAATTCCTGGTCAGGGCACATGCCCGGGTTGCAGGCTTGATCCCCAGTGTGGGGCGTGCAGGAGGCAGCTGATCAATGAGTCTCTCTCATCATTGATGTTTCTATCTTCCTCTTCCTCTCCCTTCCTCTCTGAAATCATAAAAATATTTTTTAAAAAGTTTAGTATTCCTTTATGTAGACTTACTGTATTTCTCCTGGATCAACCACCCTTCGATGAAAAGTCTATTTGAAATTACCCATTTCAGTGTTTCAGTTTTCAGTGCAAAATCTCTTAACTTGACTTTGAAATTCCATCCACCACACTAGGCTAGATTACAAAATTCTCAGAAACCAAATCACTCACATTCATTTACATGTTGAAAATGTCTGGATCTAAGCATGTTCCTATAATGTGTTTTGAACTAGATCTTTGGTCCTAGGCAATTGTATCCACTGGATAAGCATGTAAACATTCTGATTTTTAATAGCTGTCAAAGGGTGTGCTGATGAATTTCATGTATAGAATCCAGTCAAATTTTGTTCATTACTCTTGCCATGAAATTCATTAGTTTGTAACATGAATATTATTGCTCCCTTAAGAAAAATGGATTCTCTATATTTTGATTATATTATATACAGTTTAGTGAACTTCTAATAAGGAAACTTCTTTGATCCTGCTTGTCTTCATTTTGGACAGTTGTGTGGCTGGCTCATCTGTTTCAAAAACCATTGGAGCCTGCCTGTCAAGTGTTCTCCCTGAAATTGTGCATTGAGCCCAGTCTTCTCAAAGCATTAATGACTATATTAAAACAGAAATGATGTGTTTATCATTTTTGGAACTTACAGTCTACCTTGTCTCTTCCTCACTGCCCAACCTGACTCATGCTGGCTGCTACCTTATATCTCAAGGTGGAGAATATGTGTGAATAGATGAAATGTTTATGTCAAATATTTGTTTCATACCATCCTTTAAAAATATATTTCAGTAATATAAGTATTAAAAAAACAGTGAAATAACCTCTTTGAAAAATCCTATCATACATATATTGGCAAACTTAAAGAATGTAAGTAGGTTTTTCTATGTAATTATTTTAAAGCAGAATACACAATTGTCAGTGATTTCTTTAAGAAGTCTGAAAAAACTATGTTTAATATTTCATTATAATTATTTGAAAAAACTTCACATTCTTTGTGATCAATTAGTTTGCCTAATTTTGTGTCAATTTAAAATTAAATGTAACAACTTTATTTAATATATCACTAGTCAAATAAATTGAAAGTTATTGCCTGAAGTATAGATTGCTTTGAAAATCTGAGTCTTAAAAATGTTTGTTTCCAGGTGAATTTTTTCTTTCTTACTCTAAATCTGAGTTGAAAATCATTACCTCAGCCCTAATAGCACATATTAAAGTAACATAACAAAGAAGGCCTAAATTTGTTAACTTACTAAATTCAATTCCCTTAGAAAACCCCGAAACCTCACTTGTATCAATATTTGATTCTGAAAGTTAATAATATTGTTTGATTTTTTTTGCTTCCTTACTTTTTCTTTCACTAGAGAGCACAGTGATAGCTTTTTTTATGCAGAGCTTAGAATAACACCAGTATTTGAATTTTCTCCTTTTTTCTTTAGTTAGATATGTAGGCTCACAGTCAGTCTCTCATATTTGAAATGCATGTTCTGGAATCTGTTTATGGTAAACATCCACCAAATGACCCCCATGCCTCCCCTTTTTTTTTCTCTAAGAGAAAAAGACTCGCTAAGCCAAAAGCACTGTCTTCATCTTTGATGAAATATAGCTTTCCAATTAACAGGAAAGTCCTTCATTTCAAAAGGCTGAACAGAATGCTACTTGAAAATTCATTCCAGCTGGTTAACTTGAAGAACTGAAAGAATTCCAAAGAAAGAATATTCTCTTGGCATTTATCATTTGATTTTCATTTGGATAAATTTCTGTTTGCTCCAAGAACTTGTCTCAGAATTTTGTTCTTCTGAGACAGAAAAAGAAGTGTTGATAGCCATGTTTGACGGTGCTGTACTTCCTCCCTTACCCAAATTGTCTACTTGGTTGTATTGACAAGGAAGGAGTGGTCTCATACTTGCTGACACATGTGCAGTGATTGATTATACGAGAAATGTTGATATTATTCTGATCTCTTTCATCATTTTATACACTAGTTGCCTCTGCTGTCTAATTCTCATTCTACCATAGCCCACTCTTCTTTGAAGCTTTTTTACTATTCTGTGGGGGGAGGGCGGGGGAGAAAAGTAGCTCTAATCAAGAATTACGTCGCAGGGAGAAAAACAAATTCCAAGTCTCTTAGTGTGCACGACGCCATGATATTTTTAGTAAAGATGCCACATACTTTTATATAGCTATAATTTAATATTTTCAGCTATTTGTTGATTGCCTATGTAAAGCTGATTTTTTAAATTTACCTTTATTACATTCTCAAATGTTTTTAATTTGTTATCTTTCTTTTTTTTTTTTTACAAACTCTATTTCAAACTATTGATTTTTTAAACTAGTTTGGAAAACATAGGAAAACCTCACTTAACCTCTACTATATTGTAATTTGTAAGAAATAAGTTTCATTCATAATATAAATAAGATCATAAGGAAGATAATGCAAACGTTAAAATACTTTTTCTCCCTCTCTATTTGTTGCTGCAAATCTCTGTTCTTGGTTAGAAATACTTTCCACATGCATTTCATAACCAGCAAGAGAGCCCCTTGTAATTATAGTGCTTCATCAATAGTGGTTACCTATACTTGAATGGAACACAACTGATTTAATTAATTTTTTTTGGCAGTTGAAAGTTTAATAATCTAGAAATATCAACCCTATAATTAAGCAAGATTGGTAGTATTTTACTGTTTCTCATTTTACAGCTTTTCACTGTGCTTCTTTTATTATTGCATTGGGTTATTGTAGAGGAGAGCTGGGAGATTAGCCACATGTGCAACAAATGTGTGTGTATGTTTGTGTATGACTATATAAATATTTATGAACATATTTATTTATAGGTCCCTTTCCACCACAGATGGAAATGTTCTATTTTCCTGGTGGATTGAAAAATGTCAATTCAAAGACCAAGAGCCTCTTTTCCAACTGAATTTTCAATATGTATGAAAGGATATTCAATGCACTTATGAGTCCTTCAGAAATTTGAGCCTTTAAAATAAAGAGATTTTGCTAGATTATATGACTTTTAACTTTTTCTTATCAAACATTTTCCCCATATGTTAAGGCATGCAGTTTCTCTATTTTTGTTCCTTGAAAACTTTCAAAACGTTGTGGGGTAAATAGAACGTGGTTCTCTAATAAGCATCTGATAAATGGAGAAGAAATTAAAGAATTACCTTTATTCTTTGCCCACTCAACTTTTTTTTTTTATTTCATTGCTTAAAGTATTACAACAAGTGATAGATAAGTATTACAACAGATGATAGATAGATCTCCATTTTTTCCCCTTGCCCTTCCCCCCCCTCCTCCCTAACCCCCAGTTTCCCGTGTCCACTGATTATTCTCCTATGCATGCATGCAAGTCTTTCAACTTTTATAGATGGATTTTCCCAACTGACAATCTCATTGGGACCCCATTTTGCCTCCTCCTTCTTTGCTAACTAGTTAATTTCCTTCCATAGTTTTGATTGGATCCTTAAGTATATCATAATATATTATCTACTGAATTTTCATTTATATCCAGGTCCTTTTGCAAATTATCAGGTGATATTAAACAATGTTATTTTTTGTAATATTAGCAAGAGCAATGGAGTAATAACTTCATATATGATAAACCTGTCTTTATAGAATCTCAAAATTAATTTTGATTTCCTTTAAAAATATTAAAAGAGAAAATACAATTCACAAGACAGGTTATTTTTGGGTGGAGTGGGTGGATAAGATTGGGGCTTCTAATAGTGGGTTACTGATTTCGTTTTGTGCACAGAGAATCTCAGAATCTTATGAAACCCACATACCTGGTCAGCACTGATGTCATTGCTCTGGCCCAGCACATGTGATTCAGTGGTTGAGCATCGACCTACAAACCAGGAGGTCATGGTTTGATTTCTAGTCAGGGCATATGCCCAGGTTTTGGGTTCGATCTCCCGTGTGGCGCATGTAGGAGGCAGCCGATCAATGATTCTCTCTCATCATTGATGTTTCTCTCTCTCCCTCTCCCTTCCTCTCTGAAATAAACTCAGTTAAAATATATTTTTAAAAACGAAAGGAAAAACCCACAAAGAATGTGGTAGTTTTGCCTTTCTCTTTAGCAAGACCCTATATATACTAGCTACCCAATAAATATTTAATGAAGAAATTAAATGAAACAATAAGTAATGCTCTCCTTTATTTCATACCAGTCCTTCTATTTGAGGAAGAGTTGGGGAAGGACAGGCATAGCAAGAGAGGCTTTGGGTGTTATTCTCAAATACGTAATCGTGCTGTGATTATACAGTATTTCAAACAACTCGTCTTAACAATTCCCCTTGTTATTATGGCTTCCTCAGCCAAATAGCCACTTCCGTTCCAATATCAGCTTCCAGTGGCTACTGCCCACTCTGCAGGACTTCATCATGGTCTCAGGGAAATAAGTTTGACTTGATATGTTGTAGAAGGTCATTTTTGGGACCAAATCAAAGATGAATGAATACATTGTTCTCAGATTGCTTCAAGAAGAGAGCTTAGAAAGTCCAGGTTGCAAGGGAGAGGTTACAGGGAATTCTACTCTTATTTTTTAGAAGAAATTGTAATTCTAGAGCAGTTTGGGGGGATTTGGAGGCTCTAAAAGTTTCACTGAGGTGAAAACAGTGGCCTAACAAAATGTTTCTGAGACTGGAAAATAAGAGTGGTCAGGGAGCCGGACAGAAAGCGGGAATGGAAGAGGAGGGGAAGGGATTTTGGATGACTGAAAAGTTTAACGATGTCAAATAACCTTTTCTTCCTTAAACTGTCTTATAGCAGGAGTAAATGATACTTCATCTGGTGGCGTTGGGAATGTTATCTTCTTTTAAAATGGTGAAATATGACCTTGGCTTCCCTTGGGCCAACTTGGGGCTTTTGAAGTGGCACCATAGTCTCAGGGAGCCCGGCTTCCCAGCTGTGAATGGCTGTGGCCTTTGTTGTAATCTGTTGAATTCTGCTTTCAGTGGAATTCCACCAAAATGAAGGGCCCCTGGTTACGATGATGAAACTTCTAATTTAAGAGGGTGTGGCAAGGGCAGAGATGGCATGTATAATACAATTAACGGGGAGAGAAAAATCCCAGAAAAGACGGAAGCAAAGGAGCTGAAGTTTAAAGAAACTGTGATAATTCCTAAAGGGATGAATCCTGGCTTGATCAATCCCCATGGAAATGAATAATTATTGCTCCATTGAGTATTTAAGAATCAAGTAAGATGATCTTGAAAATTAAAAAAACACAAAATACTAAATACATTTTTAAAAAAGTTTTAAAGGGATCGTTTTTGATAACCCGTGTTTTTGGATTTTATTTTCTAAGCAAAGTGGATAATCTTCCTGTGTGCCCGAGACCACATTAAAGTAGGAGGAGGAATATGCATGACCCATGACTTTACATAAGCTCTTCCCTTATCTCTAGGGAATCTTTAGGAAAGGGGAAAGTGGTCAGGAGGTGATTAAAAATACTGAGAATTAAAAATATTTAAGGAAATCACGAGAATTTTTAAATTGTCAGATTTGTCTCTCCTTGTGGGGGAGGGCTGGGGCAAACAGGAAGGAGAATCCTTCTTTCTCCATTACACTTTGGCCATTTGTTATCAAGCACATGTTTGGGCCTTGCAAACTGTTGATACCTTTTAGCCCCAGAAGCCTAGAGGAGTTAAGCACATGTGTCTCCTGGCAGCCTTCCCTGGGTATGAACAGGTCTGGGTGTGGGTGTATTCATCTGCCCCAACAGAAAATAATACCAGTGATCTCTAAAACACAATGAATATTTCAGAAATCACTGAATGACCTCACAGATGATTTTCACTGCCACTCACCACACATGGTAAGCAGTTGTATTCTTTATGTGTGCTAATACATTTAACATTTCTATGTTTATATGAACGCTTAACATATTTTATTGTGCTACTTAAGTATTTTGAAAAGTACTCTTTGCTTACATTCATTTTTTAAAAAAACATATTGATTTTTTACAGAGAGGAAGGGAGAGGGATAGAGAGTTAGAAACATCGATGAGAGAGAAACATCGACCACTGCCTCCTGCACACCTCCTACTGGGGATGTGCCTGCAGCCAAGGTACATGCCCTTGACCAGAATCAAACCTGGGACCCTTCAGTCCGCAGGCCGACGCTCTATCCCCAGAGCCAAACTGGTCAGGGCGCTTACATACATTCTTTGAGTTCCTTTTCGAAGGTGGTATCTCCGTGAAGTCTTCCCCTGTCATTCTCTGACAGATTCTGAAGTTAGAAAGATCTGAGTCTGAGTCTTGGCTAAACCACTGGTTATTGTCTCTCCTTGTGGGTGGTTACGTAAACTCTTAAGAACTCATTTTAAAAAAAAAAAAGTGTGCTTAAAAAATATGTGTGACATTAAGTTAAATGTCAGCAGTCTGAAATGGGTAACAGGAAACGTGCGTTTAAACATGGCTGTATTACTTAACAGCAGTTGTATTACTTGACCTTCAGCGAAGCCCTTTCGGGGCTTTCTTATGTGGAACGGGCGATTCCTGTTATTCCCGCCGTGTGGGTAGACTGAGGAACGAATGATGTATAAGGACTTAGAAAAGGCGAAGAACTGATGATGATGATGGTCCCAAGGAAAATATAAAATGGTTGAGTGAAAAATGCCACTTGAAAATAGAACAGCTTTAATCTGACTGGGGTAAAACCTCAGGGGTACTTGATTCCTTTAAGACTTTCGGTGAAAGAACTTAACGCACTCAAATCTACCTACTTTAGTAAAATTTTGAAAATTTCACTCTTCCATATCTCTCAAATTATTCCCTCCTTTATCTCATTTAGATATGCTAATCATCTCTAGAACATATTTTTGCAAAAAAAACCAGATCACGTTTTTTGTTTGCTTCCTGTCGTTTTTCACCTTCCTGGAGGGTTAACTTCTAATAGTGCAGAGGGCTGGTCTGTTGTTCCTTTTGGTCTCTCTCTCTCTCTCTCTCTCTCTCTCTCTCTCTCTCTCTCTGTTATTATTGATTTCTACAGAGGAAAGAAGAGGGATAGAAAGACAGAAATATAAATGAGAAAGAAACATCATTGATCAGCTGCTTCCTGCATACCCCTACCCAGATGAAGTTCATAACCCCAGTGCATACCCTTACTGGGAATAGAATCAAAGCTCTCTTGGTTCCTGGGTTGACGGTCAACCACTGAGCCACACCAGCTGGGCTGGTGTCTTTTAAAAAAATCTCTCCAGTGCTTGTTCTCCCACAATTCGGATAACATAGTTCAGAAGGCCCCTCAGAATTTGACGCCAGCCTATTTTGCAAAGCATTATCTCTCCCTAATTTGTCTTGTTTCTACACACGACTTGTCTCACTATTATTTGATCACATCCTGCTCTTGCTTTTGTGCCTTAGATGCTGCTGCTCAATGGGAAAATTCTACGTGGACCACAACAGGCAATAACAATTTACCTCCTCTGTCTCAGAACACCTTCCATGCCCATAATTTGTTTCTAGCCACACGTATTTGTATAACCTTCTTGGCATTTAGCACAGTTCCTGATACATAGCTGTTAGTCAATCCACAAAACTGAATGAGAGGATGAAAAGGCAGAATGTTGAACACCAAGAAGCACCATGAGTGATGATACCACAAGGCTCCAACAACAAAACAGTTTAATGACAATTTTACACATAAAAACACGTCCCCCCCCCCTCTTTCTCCTTTTAAATCCTCACCTGAGGATATTCTTCCATTGATTTTTAGACAGAGTGGAAGAGAGAGGGAAAGACAGAAATACTAATGTGAGAGAAACACATCAATTGGTTGCCTCCAGCACGCACCCCCACCAGGGCCCCGACAGGGAGGAGACTGCCACCAAGGTACATGCCCTTGACCAGAGTCAAACTGGGGCCTGCAGGCCAATACTCTATCCACTGGGACAAACTGACCAAAGCTAATAACACATTTTCTAGTTGAACATCAATTTATTCTCTGAGATTACTTTTCCTTTGTCATAATTATAGTGCTTTGTTTCTTTTTAAAAAAAATCTTTCTCTAATTATTTTTTATCTTTCTTGTTCATATTATTACAGTTGTTCCTCTTTTTTCTCCCCATAGCCCCCCTCCTCTCAGTTCCCACGCCACCCTCTATTCTTACCCTCCCCACAGTCCTCATTCATAGGAGTACGATTTTTGTCCAGTCTCTTCCCGCACCCCCAACACCCATTTCCCCCTGAGAATTGTCAGTCCACTCCCTTTCTATGCCCCTGATTCTATTCTATTCACCAGTTTATTCTGTTAATCAGATTTTTTTATTCACTTGATTTTTGGATTCACTTGTTGATAGATATGTATTTATTATTCATAATTTTTATCTTTACTTTTTCTTCTTCCTTTTCTCAGAGGATACCTTTCAGCATTTCATATAATACTGGTTTGGTGGTGATGAACTCCTTTAGGTTTTTCTTGTCTGTGAAGCTCTTTATCTGACCTTCAATTCTGAATGATAGCTTTGCTGGG
Source organism: Murina feae (assembly GCA_004026665.1). Classification (NCBI taxonomy): domain Eukaryota; kingdom Metazoa; phylum Chordata; class Mammalia; order Chiroptera; family Vespertilionidae; genus Murina; species Murina feae. Next base: position 27,436 of record PVJC01015308.1, read on the forward strand.
TAGAGTAATCTTGGTTCTTGCTATTCATCACTTTGAATATTTCTTGCCACTCCCTTCTGGCCTGCAAAGCTTCTGTTGAGAAATCAGCTGACAGTTGTATGGGTGCCCCCTTGTAGGTAACTAACTGCTTTTCTCTTGCTGCTTTTAAGATTCTTTCTTTGTCTTTTGCCCTTGGCATTTTAATTATGAGTGTCTTGGTGTGATTCTCTTTTGATTCCTTTTGTTTGGGGTTCTCTGCACTTCCTGAACTTGGAAGTCTATATCTTTCACTAGGTAGAGGAAGTTTTCTGTCATTATTTCTTCAAATAGGTTTTCAATATCTTGCTCTCTCTCTTCTGGCACTCCTATGATTCTGATGTTGATATGCTTGAAGTCCCAGAGGCTCTTTGGATTCTTTTTTCTTTTTGCTTTTCCGATTGGTTGTTTTTTTGCTTCTTTGTATTTCAAATCTTTGATTTGATTCTTGCGATCTTCTAGTCTGCTGTTGGATCTCTGTATATTATTCCTTATTTCAGTCAGTGTCTGCTTAATTTCTAGCTGGTCCTTTTTCATATCCTCGAGGGTCTCACTAAATTTATCAGCAGTCTTTAGAAAGTGTTTAAAAAACCTTGTGACTGTGCTTTTGAACTCTATATCCAATCGTTTGCTTTCCTCCATTTCTGTCATTTGTCACTCTTTGTCTCTGCATTTTGGCTGCTTCCCTGCATTGATAGAGTGGCTTTCTGTGCTAGGTGTTCTATAGGGCCGAGTGGCCCAGCCTCCCCAATTACCTGAGGTGGACACTTTTGGTGCACCGCTTTGCAGGCTTTCTGCACAGTCTTGTAGCTAAGCCTTGATTGTTGTTGGTATCACCGGGAGGAATTGACCTCCAGGCCACTTGGCTATGAGAATCAGCTGTCTATAGTAGGAGAATTTCTGTGCTGGAGACACCCTTATGGGGCAAGACTTGCTTCAGTGGGGCTTTGGTGCTCACTGAGTCTGCCCCCTGAGTGTTTCCCCTATGTATCTGAGGAGTTGTATTCTGGATGGTCCCACTCTGACCACTGGGTACACTGGCTCTTGGATCTCTAAGGAGGTGCTAATTTAGTCTTTGCCTGAGGCTACTCAGCCTTTTATATGCAAAAGCCTCTTTGTGTAGGTTGGGTGGGGCAGGGTCTCAGGGAATCAACAGGGCAGAGCAAAAGTTATGGCTGATTCTCAGCCCAGCCCTAAGAGGCACCAGGTCTCATTGTCCCATGGTAATCACTGCAAGCAACACCAAAAGCCGCTCTGGAGTTCCTCCCAGTGCCAGACAGTTCAGCTGCTCCCCGTATGAGTCTGGATCCCCAGAAACTCGCCCAGAACTGGAGTTCAGACCCATCAGAAGCTTGTGACTCCCTCTGGATTGAAAAACAGAACCGTATCCTCAGTTGCCAGCCCTTTCCGAGAGTCCTTTCTGTGCGCACCTCCGTACCTTTGCACTTTACTTCCACACCTCCTCCGAGTCTGTGTTTTTCCCTTTCTAGTTGTAGAATTTTCACTCAGCCAGCCTTCCTTGTGGTTCTGGGTGGTGTCCACTCTTTCTCTTCATTGTGGTTTTGAAATGGTTGTGCGAGGCAGCAATTTTGGGCGTTTACCTATGCCGCCATCTTGGTTTCTCCCGTGCTTTGTTTCTTTATGCTGTTCCCAGTAAAGCAATCTCTGCTTTTGGTGGTGATGTGATCCAGTAAATAAACTGCTCTATATGAGGCATGGTGTCATTACATCACCCCAGCTGGGAGCAGTGAGGACATAAGGCTTACTCACGGTATCATCGCATCCAGCTTCCCATTTCTAGGCTTCAGTTTGTCCTCTGATTAATATGCACAACACACGCATGCACACATTAGGGATAATAAATTTATTCATATTTTTCTACAGTTTGTTTATAAGAAAAATTAACTTTCCTTTTTAAATCTGGTCATGATAGGGGGAAACAGAGAGAGTAATGAAAAACTGGGCAGACTTAGATGAATCTGTCAACAATTTCTCATAAAGGAAATCATCAACATGAGCGTCCAGTTCATGAAAATGAGCAATGCCAGTTAATGTTTGTCCTTGGCCTGGTGATCATTTGCCTAAGGTCCATAGAGAGAAGAATATTATGTGAATTGGGGACTCTTCAAATTTCTAAGAAGCATGACCCATTTTTTTGGAAGAGTTCTACGGTAGGCAAACTAATAGCTTCTCAAAAATGACAATGTCCTCATCCTGTGACTGTGTTACTTTACATGACAAAGAGAATTAAGATTGCAGATGAAATTAACATTGCTCATCAGCGGACTCTGAAAGAGAGAGATTACCTGCGATTATCCAGGCAGGCTCAGTCTACTTCTATGAGTCCTTAAAAGTGGAAGGCGAGGCAGAAGAGTCAGAGAGATGTTATGTGAAAGGATTCCACCTGCCATTTGTGGCTTTGAAGACAGAGGAAGGGACCACGAGCCAAGGAATGTTGGCAGACTCTACAATCTGGAAAAGGCAAGGAACCGGATTCTCCCCTCGAGCCCCCGAAAAGAAACAGCCCTGCAGACACCTTAATTTTAGCTTGATTAGGCCTGTGTCGGGCTTCTGAACTATGGAACTACAAGATGAAAATTATGTTTTAAGACACTAAATTTTTTGTAATTTATAACAGCAATAGAGCACTAACACAAGCTCAGACTTTGTAATGGTTTTCTTATATTTCAGTTCATAAATATGACAAAAGCAGTTTTGAAGACCAGTGTGCCAATGTTCAAATGCTCTATGTAACCTGAATAGGTCACCCCAGTTAGGAAAAACATCTCACTTGTCTACACAGAATTTTGGAAAATAAACACCTTAATTTCCTTTCTAGAAACTTTACTCCAGGAAATTTGGAGAAATTAAATTTATTGGTGCAAAATAATAGATCAAAACCAGCCAAAGTGTCATAAAAGACCACATCTTAATTTTTTAAAGGTTCATACCTCTACTATTTATTCAATTCCTATGAGAACCAAATTTTTGCTTTGTTTTAAAAAAATGATCTAATTAATTATTAGCCAAATTTTGAAACAAGGTATATTCACCCCCTCTTACTTTTAGATAATATGGTGGAGATGCTCTCAGTGTTAATTTGTGAACAAGAATTCCTATTAAGCAGATATTCATCTGGACTACATCATCTGCACGATCAACTTTGAGAGAAATGAGAGAACGTGAAAACAGGGAGATTCCTTGTGAATGAACTTACGCCTTTCTCCATGTGCCCACGTCAGCGTGGTTACAGAGCTTGGGGGAATTTATTCCCGTGTTTTCTCTACTCTCGGTGTTCATTGCTTCAGTTCTTCCTATCAGAACCTCCTGAGGTCAGAAAGTTTTGCCCTTTTCAGAGACTTTTTTCAGCTGGTGAAGGCTTCTGGGCTAACCAGAAATCAAAATGGGATGCTGCATTATGTCAGAACTGCATGTTTAGTCTGCTTCCTTAGAAATAATCAAGAAAAGTTATATGTGAAAAGACACAGATGCTCCTTTCTCAGAAATAGTTTCATTCTTTTGAAGTATAAAATGAGTAAGTTGAGTTGAAATCTAGAACTATGTGTATTCTGTATACCTACATAGCTTTTATTGATTTCATTTATAAAAGTTCACAACATATGAACATCTTTTGGAAAATGCCTAAGATTATATACCTATAGCATATATTTACATATATTATTACTACATTATATGTTATATGTCATACAAGGCAGTAAATGTTTATTATGTTGATGCTGACTCTTAGCTCAGACTGTGCTTCTTTGAAAATTCCTAGGAGCTTGATATTTTACTACTTATCCTGACTTATAACTAAGCATAGTTGTAGCAGAGACTATATTGATGAGACTCCTAATCATTTTAGAAAAATCTTTGACAAGATACCTGACACTAAGTTGTCCCAAATGTAATCATTTTATTTTTTACTTTCTATGATTTTGTGAAAAAAAAAGGTTAAATGAAACCTGCTTTAAGAAATATATTCTATATAATAAACAACATAAACTGATGAGCAAAAATAGAACCAGAGTCACTGAAGCATTGAACAGACTGTGCAACCTACGAGGGAAGGTGGGGGTGAGGGGGTAAGACATCAACCAAAGGACTTGTACGCATGCATATGAGCATAACAAAAGGACAGAGACTGGGGGGTGGGGGAGCATGTACTGGGGAGTGGAGGCAGCTGGGGAGAGGTCAATGGGGGAAAAGGAGACATGTAATACTTTAAACAATAAAGAATTAAAAAATAAAAATAAAATCATAAAGTAAAAAATATATATAGTCCATTATGAATTTTGTAATTAAGCTTATGTGTATATCTGAGAGCGTCTTGAGTTGTTTGTGAAATTTATAGTTGTTGTGTAGCCGAAATTATACAAAATATCCCTGCTTGTCAACTACAATATGATCTGTTTAAAATTATATACAGTGGAATATAATTACTTAACATTTTGATAACTATAAAGACTCCCTCATAGGATGCATTGCCCTAGAAAATCAGCTAAATAAGTATCTATTAATATTCAATGAATGCCAGTTTCATTTCACACTTCATTTCTATTGCAGAAATGAGTCAAAGAAGGACGATATTCCACAGATTATGAGACTAATAGCAGCATACTAAAATTTATTTCACCATTTGTTTTTTTTGAGGGGAAAAGGGAACAATAAAACCCCACTAACAAAAACAAAACGTTAAAATCATCTTTTAACCCTCTCCGACTCCCTTCCCTGGACAGCACTTACAGTTGATTTTTGAGGAAAAACAAACATATATATAAAAAATTTACTTCTTGTGACTTTTTCTCAGTTCACATTAAAGTGGTTTTTTTTTTTCAATTCTTATTTCACCATTTTAGTTGTTCACCCAGCTTTGTTTATTTGTTCCTGTAGCTTGTGACATATGAAGTTCACACCGGATCACTGATTCTGACAGAATATAGAATTAAGTTCCTATGACTGTACTAAACTCCACATACTACTAACGCGGAACACTTGGTGCCCACCTCAGATCGACTTCAGGTTACATTTGCATTCATGCCTTCTTTCAGACAGGGCACTCTCTACCTTCAGCTACCTCAGAGGCAAACATGCAGCCCTGACATATGTATGACCAGCTGGGTTCAAGGAGGCAGAACCTCACAGTTGGCAGCTACCATCTGAATGTCTCTTCTGTGCCGCGGAGATACCGAGTTCTCATTGGTGAGCATTTGGTACAAAGTGGTAGCTTGAAAGGCTGGGGATACTTAAGCAGATTTTAGGCTCATTGGCTTATTCCCAAGAATTGGGTAACATGTTATAGTTTTTAATGATTTGTTGGTTATTTGTTATTCTTTGAAATTCCCAAAGAATGAGAAAAATATCCAGTGTGAACACTGACATGAGCAATAGACTTAACAGTCACTGTCATAAGCCATCAGCCGCGGCACATCACATTAAAACTCCCAAAGGCAGGCCAATCTCGTGTCAAAGTACTCGCAGTTAGAGAAAGGCTCTCCCAGTAAGGAAGGACACGTTCAAAAGAAGTCTTGCTTAGCCCTAGCCGGGTTGGTTCAGTGGATAGAGCATCGGCCCTGAGGACCAGAGCGTCCAGGGTTCAATTCTGGTCAAGGGCACATACCTTGGTTACAGGCTCCTCCCCACCCGGGCCCTGGTTGGACTTGTGCCGGAGGTAACCATTCTATGTGTTCCTCTCACATTGATTTTTCTCTGTCTTTCCCTCTCCCTGTCACTCTCCCTGGAAATCAATGGGAAAATATCCTTGGATGAGGATTGACCACCACAACAAAGAAGTCTTGCTTAAAATGTATGGTTTGAGAATCTTAGTAAGTGCAGGAGATGGGGGAGAAAAGGTAGTGTTTATTAGAAATAAAACTGTGCTGCCACAAGGAATCATAGGGATTATCACGAGTATACTAATCCAGCCATAAGAAATTTATTTTTTTCAACAGGTGTCACATGAGTTAAATGAAGATGAGTTTTAACTGTTATTGTTTGAAATTAAATACATATATTCACCCTGGAGCAGAATATTTCTTCTTTAAAGTGCATCTTGGGGTTTTTTCAAACTCTGGATTATCATAAATTCATTTAAAATTACTTTCTGGTGATTCCTAACATAAAGTGCCCGCCCCTCCCCCCACCCCACCCCCAGAATTTAAAATACACTGTGCCCTTTTAGAAATGTATTCTTTTTATCTGTCTGACCATATCAGTAATAGTCATAAAAAATAACTGACCAAACAAGTGGGGTTTTAGGACCCAAAGAAAATCATGGGAAGAAGTGGTATTTTAGGTTTATTCACAAAAAAAGGAAATTAAGTTCCTTGATATTGGAGCTCCAACCCCCTTTGTAACAGGCTTGTGCTTCAGCTTCCTTTTCTGCTTAGTCATTGCTTTAACTCCCACTCTGAGATTGATTGCATGACCCTTGGAGATGAGTGATCTTCCACTTACTCTCAGCCAATGCAATCTGGACAACCTCAGGGTTGGTGAGGCTCCTCTTGGGTGGTTTTCATTTGTTTTAAGAACATTAAAGTATCTCATAAATCTATATTTATTATATTGGTGAGTAATCTACTGTAATTAAGTATGAAATGCTGAAGACAATGTTAAGGTAACCATGGGGTCACAAACCTCTTTTTATGGTGGTTTCATGGCTACAAAAATACTGTGGAATTTGCTTTTGCATTTATCTCTGCATCTGCTTAACATTACAAAACATCCAGCAGCATATCATTTTCAGATGGGCACTTCATAAGTGTTTTAAAATAATAGTGTGTTTTTTATGATAGATACATAATGCTCATAATAAGACAATTTAAGATGAATCTTAGAATGTGGTTAACAATATCCTTATTCAATATAATGTGTTCTTACTTACCAGTATTAGAAAATTTGGTAAACTAGTCTTAAAGAATACACTCTTTAAGGATATCCAGGTTTTTATACTAGCTCTATTCTTACTAGTTTTTAGACAGATCAGTAAAGAGATGAAGAAGTTGGGCTGAGTAATAAAAACAAATTGGTTAGGAGAAACAAGATGGCGGCATAGGGTAGACACCGTATATGCAGCTGTGAACAACTATTTCAGAAAAACCACGAAAAGAACACACGGACACCACTCACACCCACAGGACGGCTGGCTGAGTGAAAATCCTACAACCAGAGAAGAGTCTGAGACTCAGAGGAGCAGCGGGAGCAAAGTGCAGAGGTACGGAGGTGCGCGCACGGGCTTGGGGAAGGGCTGGTACCGGAGGTCGTGGTTCTTTTCCAAAATGGAGAGAGCCACAAGCTCCCAGCGGCTCTGAACTCCAGTTCCAGGCGAGTTTCGGAGGTCCCACAGAAACCCAGAGAAGGGGGACTGATTGGCACCGGAAGAAATCCAAAACGGGTTTCTCTCAGCGTTGCTTGCAGCAATTACCGTGGACACAGAGACCTGGCGTCTCTCAACGCAGGGCTGAGAAGCGCCATAGCTGTTTGCTCCGCCCTGCCCGGCGAACTCCCTGAGGCCCCGCCCCTCCCAAGTGCGTCAGAGGCTTCTGCAGCAACACCTCCTTAAAGATACAGGAGCCAGCCCCACTCAGTGGCCAGAGAGGGACTAACCTAAACAAAACAGATCCTCAAGGAACACACCCGGGGCAGATGCAGTGAGCATAAAAGCTCCACTGAAACAACTCTTGCCCCATAAGGGTGTCTCCAGCACAGAAGTTCTCCCACTGTAGACACAGCTGACTCTCGTAACCAAGTGGCTTAGAGGTTAATCCCTCACAGTGATCGCCT
>PVJC01015309.1:0-34925 GCA_004026665.1 Murina feae
GAACTTAACAATATTATTCTGTCTAACATTCAAAGCGAGGCAGTCACATACAAGTCTGTCGACACTGTTGTGGAAGCACATGAAGAGGTTAATTATCCAACAGAATTTTGGAATTCACTTGATCTGCCAGGGATGCCACTGCATGTACTGCAGTTGAAAATCAGCGTGCCAATTATCATGTTGCGAAATATCAACCAGCACGGGGCTAGGCCTTGGGCCAGGGCTGGGCTGGGGCTCGGATGCAGTGGCCTCCAAGGTCCCCCCCACGCTGAAGGCAGAGGGCTTGCGGAGAGCTTGGTGGGCGAGGGTGGGGGAGCTTCCTCGGCTTCTTTTTTCTCCAGCTTTTGGGCAGCTCGGTGAGGGCCCCTGCCAGTGGGAGTCGGGAACGGCCTGGCAGCTTCGGGTGCAGAGTGCGGGGCACAGGCCGCCGTTGGGGGGCAGGTGTGCAGGCCAGTGCTGGGGGCCCCTGGCTGCAGAGGTACAAGTGTGTGAAGCCAGACCAGTGGGGCAGGGCGGGGGCTGGGGGTGCTAGGGGCAGCCACCCAGGAGAGCGCATTGTATACCCACAAGCATTGTGCAATTAAACATATTAGAAACATGCACTTTCTCTTTTCTTTCTTTTCCATTTAACCAGACTGAGCCACAGCAATGCGTGGCCAAGTACAGCTAGTATATAATCTAATCTAATAAAAGAGAAACATGCAAATTGACTGTTACCACCAGCCAATCAGAGCGGCTATATGCAAATTAACCCAGCCAAGATGGAGGCCAACAGCCATGGAGCTAGAGCAAACCAAAGGCTTCTGTTGCAACTGCCTGCCTAGGCTGGCTGAGCCTCTGCTCACAGCACACTCACCAGCCAATCAGAGCGGCTGTATGCAAATTAACCCAGCCAAGATGGAGGCTGGCAGGACGGCTCTGCACTGGGAGCCTCCACGGCCGGCCGGCATAGCTGTGCCAGGTGTGTCAGCTCAGTGGGAGGGGGGTTCTGGCCTGGGGCCTCCTCGGGGCGTCCAGGAGCAGCTGTCCTGGGTCTGCTGCCTAGCTCCACCCCCAGGAGCCTCCAAGGGGTATCCAGGAGCACCTGTCCCGGATCCACTGCCTGGCTCCACCCCCTGGGGGCCTCCCCGGGGCATGCAGGAGCACAGGGCCTCCACAGGGCGTGCAGGAGCGTCTGCTGCACAGTGCGGAGAATCCGAAGCCAGTTCACTGCCCAGCTTCACCCTGGGTATGTTTGCTCAGCAGCAGGGCCCCACCGAGGGATTCTGCACCAGCGTCCACCCCTGGCTTGCCACCCAACTCTGCGCCAGGTGTGTCCCCTCAGCGATGTGGGCCCACCAGGCGTGTGGGATCGTGGGCCCTCTGGTGAGAAACGTCCAGGCCTGCACTCACCAGCCTTCCCACCCCCCAGTGCACGAACCCTGAAGGGGCTATGGGCAGCCTGAAAATGGCTCTCAGCCCCTCATCCCGGCTGGCCAGGCATGCCAGCAGGTGGACGTCGCCCCGCGAGGTGTCCCAGACTGCAAGAGGGCACAGGCCGGGCTGAGGGACCCCCACCCCCCGAGTGCACAAATTTTTGTGCACCGGGCCCCTAGTATATTAAAAAAGAAACTAAATGGCTTGCCTAAGACAAAAATTGCCAACAAAGGAAAGGATGCTATGGGATTCAATCCTGGAAGTCTAGCTCTTGAGCTCTTGCTTTTAGCCACTGTGTTATACTACTTAGAGTTATATACACTTGAATTAGATAGTAATGTGTTATTTAGTATATTCAAAATGCCAATTAAAATGAGAAACATCAATATAAATTGAAACTGCCATGGAAGATATTATTGAAGAGATGACTTGACTTTTATTATACTCCTTTCTGCTTTCTCTTTCACTACAAATAATATATGTAAAGTAATTAGCACAGTTCCTGCCATAGGTGCTTAATAAATTATGAATTGTTATTCTTATGATAATTGTTCTGATAATTTCTTCTCAAACATTCCCTAACTAGTACAACATAATGTTTGAAAACCATGAATCCAATCTATAGTCATGAGTCAAATTACCCACCAGCGATCCTTAGTTGTAATTATGCATCAGAGTCACACATTTAGCTTTTTAAAAACATTGATGCTCAAAGCTTATCTTCGAAGTACCAAAAAGTCTATGAAAATAAAACCTAGGCTTCTATATTTATAAAATATAGCTTTCCAAGGGAATCTGATGGGCAGCCAAATGGAGAACTGCTGCTTCACATGGTGATGAATTCCAAATTTATTGCTCCATTGTACATTTTAACCTCTGTTTAATGTTTCAGACGTTGCATCATGATAGACATCTCTACTCATTTATCTTAGAAATATCTCAAACTTGGCATATCCCAAGTTAAACTTATTTTCTCTTCAAAAGTTCTTTATCTCTCCTGGCATGATGACCTCATAACCGTTTTCAACCACTTTATCCCAACCTTACATCCAATTATTCATCAAATTTGTAGATTGTTTCTCCTAAGAGTCTAAAATTTACACCTTCTTTCCCCATTGTGTTCCCCAGTGTGAGTTCACATTCATTTTTCTCCTGGACTAATTTCTTAATTAGTATTTTTTTCTTCTTATCACCTATTCCCAAAGCAACCTTCTCCCCATTCAGCTGCCAGAGTATGGTTTCTGAAATTGAAACCAGAAACAGACATTTCACTGCTTAAATTCCTCCTTACTTCACAATAATTCTCAGAGTTAAGAACATGCAATATTTGTTTCTTTCTTTTGACTTATTTTACTTAGCATAATGCCTTCAATGTCCATCTATGTTTTGCAAAAGGCAAATATCTTTCTTATGCGTGGCTGAATAATATTCTATTGTGTTAATTTTATCTATTTATCTACTGACAGACTTTGGTTGTTTCTACATCTTGGATATTGTTAATAATATGGCAATGGACATGGCATGCAGATATCTCTTTGAGACAGTGATTTTATTTCTTTTGGATATATACCTAGAAGCAGGATTTTTAGATCATATGGTAGTTATATTTTTTACTTTTTTGAGGAATGAGGAAGTGACATTTAAACAGCCATCTTTAGTTAAACTTAGTCTAAATTCTACTCGTTAGAAAGAGACATGCTCATTCAAACCTTTAAAAATGCTGTCCTCTCTGCTTATAATGCTTTTGGCCCCTCATTTCTCCTGTTTTTTTTTCCTAACTCTTATGCCTCAAGGTTTATTTAGATTAAATAAGTTAAACATCACCTCATTTTGAAACATTCCTTCTTCCCTACAGATGAATTAGGTGTTTTTTTCCCCTTTTTTCTTCTGGGTTCCACTATTTACCTTAATTGAAGCACTGTGAACACTGTATTATAGTCATTGGTTTTCCTGTTTGGGCTATGAATGGTTTAATGGCAAATGCAGTATTTTTTATTTCTTTATAGCCAGCACTAATACAATGCCTGGTACATGGTAATTACTTAATAAGTACATTTTTTGGTTGAATAATAAAATGGGGAATGAGTATGAAATGTTTATGGAAAAATATGGCCTAAGTCACTTAGGTAACCATTAGCACTTCATCTTAGCTGAGGTGTATAAATAGACTTGAACCAGACTCTGAAGTGTTTTAAAGTTAAATTAAGGAATTTTAGATTTTATACTTAACTAGTATAATACCTTTATAGTGAGGCATATTGGCTAAGAGTATTGACCTTGGTTCAAACTCAGTCTCTACTTCGTGGTAGCTGAAGATTCCTGGGAAAGTATTTTATCCTCTTTAAGTCTCAGAATACTCATCTGTTTTGAATATTTTTAATGAGTAAATGTATATAAAGTTCTAGTACTTTGTCATATTGTAAACTTTATAATGAATATTACTTGTTATTTTTATTGCAATTATAGCATTGTTAAAAGAGATGGAAAAACACACAATGAGATGGGAAGATATTCCATGTTCATGGATTGGAATAATCAAAATAGTTAAAATGGCTATATTACCCAAAGCAATATATAGATTCAACACATCAAAGTCCCAATGTCATTTTTTAAGGAAGTATAAAAAAATTATGGAACCACAAAAAACCCCAAGAGCCAAAGCAATCCTGAGATAGAAGAAGAAAGCAAGGTATCACACTACTTGACTTCAAATTATACTGCAGAGGTATGATAATCAAAACAGCATGGTATTGGCAGAAAAAAAGACACACAGACCAACAGAACAGAATTGAGAGCCCAGAAATAAAAGCACAGCTGTATGAGCAAATACTTTTTTGACAAAGGAGCAAAAAACACACAATGGAGAGAAGAATGCATCTTCAATAAATGGTGATGGGAGCATTGGAAAGCCACACTCAAAAGAATAAGTTAAATTACCATTTGTCATGAATTCAAAATGAGTCAATTAACTAAATATAAGATCTGAAATAGTAAAGTACATAGAAGAATGTATAGGTAATAAACTTATGGAGGTTGGTATTAGAGAACATTTTATGAATTTGATCATAAGGGGAAGGCAAAAATAAATGAATGGGACTATATAAGACTAAAAACTTTCTGTACAGCAAAAGAAACCGACAACAAAACAAAAAGGCAACCAACTGAATGGGAGAAGGTATTTGCAAAAAACAGCTCTGACAAGGGGTTAATATCCAAACTATATAAAGAACTCATACAACTTAACATCAAACAAAAAATCCAGTTAAAAAATGGACTAAGTACCTGACTAGATACCTCTCCCAAGAAGAGATACAAATGGCCATCAGATATGTGAAAAGATGTTCAACTTCACTAGCTGTTAGAGAAGTGCAAATCAAAACTACAGTGAGACACCACTTCACACCTGTTAGAATGGCTAGTATTAACAAGTGTTGGAGAGGTTGTGGAGAAAAAGGAACCCTCATTCACTGCTGATGGAAATGTAAACTGGTCCAATCACTATGGAAAAGAGTATGGCAGTTCCTCAAAAAACTAAGAATAGAGTTATCATATAAAAGCAATTCCTCTTAAAAGTTTCTACCTAAAAAACTCAAAAACACTTATTCACAAAAATTTATGCACCCCTATGTTCGTTATGGCATTATTCACAGTGGCCAAGACATGGAAATAACCAGTGTCCTTCAATAGACGATTGGATAAAGAAGATATGATACATATACATGGTGGCCGCCCAAAATATACACACTTTAACAGCTGATAGCTCAATTTTAAAATTAAATGTATTTTAATAAACACTGCTTTTATAATTATTCAAAGCATGTGTATACACTTCTAGTGATTTAATAATGCTATTATGAATTAAAATTGTGTTTTAGTTTACTTGTCTGATCAAGCAAACCATCAGTGATTTTGATGAAAATACAGAGCAGGTTTATTTTATTACAAATGCCTTTCTTTAATCTAATCTCTTTTGATTCCCCATAGTGCCCTCTCATTGCTTCCCATTTCAAATCTAATTTCATTTTTTTCATGTTTAGGGTATTTTTATTTTCTTTCTCTATGTTCCTTGAAGTTTTAGATAATTAGGGAATTTAAGAGCACAAGTTTTTTTTATTTTTATTCTTTATTAGCTCTAAAATGGCAAATAAATAAAGCAGCCTTTCCCCATTTCCTCTTCCACATATTTGGTATTTGTATAATTAGGAAAATCACTTTGCTTCCAGTGGCTATTTAATGTAATAAAAATCAAATTTTTGGTAAACTGCATGCCTAAGATTTCTACCATTTTATTAATAATATGATAAAACATATCACTTATCCACAATCACTGAGGTTAAAGGAAAAATATCACTGAACTTTAATTTTAAAATTACTTCTTTTCATTGCTTTTCTTGTCATTGAAATTCATCTTATAATGTTTTATTTATCCTACTACTAGGGGCCCGGTGCACAAAAATTTGTGCATTTGGGAGGTCCCTCAGCCTGACCTGTGCCCTCTCACAGTCTGGGACCCCTCTGGGGATGTCCACCTGCTGTCATGCCTGGTCAGCCTGGGTGAGAGGCTGATGGATGTTTGCAGGCTGGCCGAGCCCCCCAGTGTGGACCCTCACCCCACTGGGCTGTGGCCAGCCTGGGTGATGGGCTAAGGGCCATTTTCAGGTTGCCCACAGCCCCTTCAGGTTTTGAGTCCCTACTGGGGTACCTAGCCAGCCTGGGTGAGGGGCTGATGGCTGTTTGCAGGCTTGCCAAACCCCCCAGTGGCATCCCTCACCCTATTGGGGTGTGGCCAGCATGGGTAATGGGCTGATGGCTGTTTGCAGGCTGGCCAAGCCCCCCAGTGGGGACCCTCACCCCATTGGGGGTGTGGCCAGCATGGGTGATGGACTGAGGGCCATTTTCAGGCTTTCAGGCTGCCCACAGTCCCTTCAGGTTTTGGGTTCCTACTGGGGTACCTGGCCAGCCTGGGTGAGGGGCTGATGGCTGTTTGCAGGCTGGCCAAGCCCCCAGTGGGGACCCTCACCCCATTGGGGGTGTGGCCAGCATGAGTGATGGACTGAGGGCTGTTTTCAGGCTTTCAGGCTGCCCATAGCTCCCATTGACCCACTGTTCCAGCAAGGCTGGCTGGAATCAGGTTTCTGGGGTTTGTTTATCTTCTATAATTGATACACTGTTCCTTTAAGCCGAGGCCTAGGCAGGTAATGAAGCCTCCTGTCTGCTGCAGCTCGTGGCTTCTAAAATTGAAAGAATGTTGCCTTAGTAGACTCTAGGCAGGCAGTTTCCTCCATCGCTCAGAGGCTTCTATAATTGAGTCAATGTTGCAAATATGTTCTTGCCTAGAGCTGGGAGAAGCCCAGCTGGCAAACAGTTTTACTCCTGCTGCAATGGAAGCTGCCTGTTTACTCTAGCAGCTCCCTGAGTGCTGGCCTCCATGTTGGCTGGGTTAATTTACATTCAGTTGCTCTGATTGGCTGGTGGGCGTAGCTTAGGCATCCCAAAGAAACGGTCCATTTTAATATTACACTTTTATTAGATTAGATTCCTCAGTATCATTTTAGTTATCTAAAAATATTTTGAAATTTTCTTATTTACTCAAGTCATAATACCTTACAAATATTATTTAATTAATTCCACTCAGACTTGCTTTGTTGGCTTTCTTATATTAGGAATCTTCTTTCCATTTCCAGTTTGAAAATTATTGAATACTCAAGTCCAAATCACCTATAAATCATTTAAATGCAGACACTAGGGTATTATTTGTTTAAATAATTTGTATAATTGACTACTGTGTATGTAGGCCAACTCAGAATTATCCCAATTTATGGTGAGAAGGCTAAATACTTATGTACTACTCTAATTTTTTAGATTCTGTCAAAGTTGTAAAGAACAAGACTTTATTCATGATGCAATAGATAAACATTGCTAATTTTATTAAAAATGTATATATGTATATCTTTATTCCCTTTCTATAATTGATACTAATGACTTCTACAAGTTTATAATATGTCAGTAAAAACATTAGGGTTTTAGATGGCAGGAAAGGAGAAGGGTATTGATATTTGAGAGGATTACAAATTCTATTATCTTAGGCTAAAGCATCGATAGATACTTAGATAGAGATAAAAAGTGATTGTTACACTGATGTGGAAATAGCTTAATATAAAAAATTCAAATATTGTTCAATTAGAAAGGATCTTAGAGATCATGGAGTTGATTTTTAAACTTATTATATTTGTTTATGTCTTTTAGTTTCTTGACTCAGGATTTCTTCTTGCTTCTCAGACATCATTTATGGAATCATTTTATTTCTTCCTGAAGTATATACTTAGAAATTCTGTTAGAAAGGATTCATGGTAATAAGTTGACTCAGTTTCTGTTTTTCTTAAGTGTCTTTCGAGAATATTAGCTTAGCTGGGTATTCACTTCTAGATTAACAATTTTTTTAGTATACTGAAGTTAGTATTTTACTCTCTTCTAGTTTCTATTTTGATTAATTTATCATAACTTTGTAGGTGATTTTTTTTTCTTACTGTTTTGCAAATGTGTCATTCTGTAGTTTCACATGATAGGTGTAGGTGTGAATTATCTTTTAATTTTCCTGTTTCTGATTCATTGTGATTACTGAATCCAAGGATTCATGTTGTCTATCATTTTCACCTATTATTTTCAACCAGTGCTCCTTCTTAACTATTAGAACTTCCAATTAGGTATATGTTAGACTTCATCATATTATCCTTCATTTAAAAAAATTAGCATATTTTTCATATTATTCTGTTTTATATTTTGTGTAACTTTTTCAGATCTTTTCCCCAGTTTTCTAATTCTTATATAATTTTTCCAGTCTACTGTTTTACCTATCCATGAAGTATTTCATTTTAAGAATTATATATATCATTGTGCATTGTACTTAACATGAGATCCATATGTGCTTTGTGGGAAAGAATCATGCCTTACTAAATTTTGCATAGTAGAAATAGTAGAAATATTATTATTATATAATAATATAATAATATTTTTATTATATAATAATGTTATTATTATATAATAATATAATAATATTTCTACTATGGGAGAAATAATAATATAAATATTATTTACTAGGAGTCTGGTGCACAATATATTGTGCACTTGGGGGGTTCCTCAGCCTGGCCTGTACCCGCCTACCCCATGGCCCGCCACCTGCCCAGCGAGCCCCGCCCACCTCACACACCCCACCGCCCCACTGCCTGAGCCACACCCACCTCCATGGTTGCACTGCCGGCCTCCATCTTGGCTGAGTTAATTTGCATACAGCCACTCTGATTGGCTGGTGGGCGTGGCTTAGGCATCCTGGAGAAATGGGCAATTTCAATATTATGCTTTTATTAGAGTAGATGGAGAACTTAATACATGCTTGGCAGACTCAAGCACTTTATATCTTTTAATAAGTCACTCAATATACGGAGAAATTACAGAAGATGCCTAAATGAAATGAAACAAAATTTCAATCCAGGTAGTATGCAGTTCCACATACCTCTCAGCATTTACCCAACACTGACTTTTGTTGACCTCCTAAAAGAGAGCATCAGCAGCAGAGGGGTAGGTCCTATCTGTAAAACTTGTACTTGAACATCAAATAAGCTCATGAGGATGTAGTAGATGCTTAAGGAAGAAAGGACATAGCAGGATAAATGAAGAAGGCCTCTCATAAAACAGGTGGAGACCTATAGGGCACTTTGAGCAAGCAACATGAAGAGGCTAAAGACAGCATGAGGCAGAAGTAAGAAGAAATATAGCAGCAGTTAACATCATTTTCTGGGTAATGATGGTTAATAAAATTTGGTAAATAGGCAGAACTGAGATTCTACAAGAATTTTTGAGAACAAGATAAGAATGAAGTCCAGATAGAGGTTCAGGTGGGCAAACAAGGCAGGAACACAATTGTGAGGTATCACAACCCTTTGAAATACTTTTGGTTAATTAAAAACTGTTCCTAATTCCTCAAAACACTTTTTATCCTTAACCATCAGATATTAAGCTCTCCAGGAGAGAACATAGTCTTTGGGTCACAGTTACAGTAATAAGTACAATACTGTGTCTTGCGATGGTGTTAATTCTGAGCCAGAATTAGCTTAGCATTGGAAGACTTTCACTCCTGAACCTTTCAACACTGAGCTTGACTCTGGAGTACTTCATGTCAACCAATGAGCTTCCCTGACCTAACTGTGTACTCCCTGGCTGGCCTTTAAAAAAATTATATTCTTTAATGTTTAAAGTATTTCATAAGTCTCACCCCCCCAATTGACCTCTCCCCGACTCCCCTCACCCCCCAGCACATGCTCTCATCGCCGCCCCCCCAGGTCGGTGTCCATTGGTTATGTGCATATGCATGCATACAAGTCCTTTGGTTGATCTCTTTACCCTGGCTGGTCTTTAAAGCTTGCCTGGGTGGAGTTTTCCAAATAAATGAGATTAAAAAAAGTATTGAAGTTTTTACATGATGATTTATAATGGCTTCTTAGTTCTATTCCTATGACAGAGGGTTTTGCTCTCCAATTCTTATTCTCAGTTCTATTTTTTCTTGTATGTGTAAAAACGAAATAACACATTTACTTTGCATAAGTAAATGAAACCTAATTGCCACCTACCCAATTAGATGCTTTAGAAAGGAACTCAACTTCTTTTATTAAAAATACATAGGAAAGGAGACAGAGTGGTTTATTGGGCTACTTTAGAATAGATATATTTTATGTGATTGAATTACTATACTATATACGATAGATTTAAGTTATATTACCAGAGGTGGCATAATCTATATTTAGAGTAGATACCAGATTTTAAATACCTAATGTCAAGGTAATATACTAGTAAAAATAGATGGGTTCCTTTATTTTTTGAAAATATAACATACTAAGTGAAATTCAAAGTTGTGCTTGACTTACGCTTAGATTTTAGGTCAGCTAGTATTTTCTTGAGCTCCTATGATAAGCTAATTCTGAAGTGATATTTTCATATCTAATGTCCTATGTAATATAGTCTAATATAATTACAGGTTAAAGCATGACCTTTTATATTGCTATAATACTTTAGTTTACATGATAAAAAAAGGAATGCCTCTAGAATAAATATGGATGCACATGTAGTATATAACATTGAATCTAAATGTTAATGCTAAATTTTCTTAATTTCATAATTAAAAATAAAAGGTATGAGTATACAGCCAAGAAAGCCAAGAAGTAAAAATCCTGCATTTATTTGGTAATGACAAAAAGGTAACTTCTGTATATTAAATATGGATTCATTTTTTGAATATTAACAACAAATCTATGAGTTAATATCAGTTTCTTAATTTCATAATTGAAAATAAAAGGTAATGGGATGAATGAGAAAGCCAAGAAGTTAAAATTCTGTATCTTAATTAATGAAATAAGTAGTAACAACATATTGTATTAAAGCAGAGTATAAATAATGTGGCAAAATGTTATGTGTAGAAAATACATGTTTTAACATCAGTGAAATGAACACCAAGTATTCTGTGAAATATTTTAACATTAATGAGAAATGAAAAGTTTGGGGGTTTTGTAAATAATAAACACTTTAAAAATATATTTTATTGATTTTTTACATAGAGGAAGGGAGAGGGATAGAAAGTTAGAAACATCGATGAGAGAGAAACATCGATCAGCTGCCTCCTGCACACCCCCTACTGTGGATGTGCCCGCAACCCAGGTACATGCCCTTGACCGGAATCGAACCTGGGACCCTTGAGTCCACAGGCCGACGCTCTATCTATTGAGCCAAACCAGTTAGGGCAATAATAAACACTTTTAAAACTAGCTCTCAAGTCATGCTTATAAAATATATTTGTCTATATATTTCTACTACTCTAGCCGTATGTCATTATCTCTCATTGGCTGAACTTAGTTGGAAGGTAGAAGCAACGGGGCCTGACGATGCAATCCATAAAGATAGAGCGTGGATAAGAGTGGAAAGCAAATCTGTTATGGCTAGTGGAGAGTATATAGCACGTCATATTTTCTAATACCCAGCACCGAACAAAAAGGCAGAAAAAGTGGTTGCTTTAAAAATTGTTATGACAAATACTTTTAGGGAAGAAAATTCTAAATTGAAAACAAACTGTTTTCTTCTCTATTAATCAATTCTCAAATGAGACGAGACTTATCAAAAGGACATGAAAAAGTTAATCTTTCTGCTTATGGGATTGCTGTTAGATTTTGGCTTATAAAACTAGGAAAGTTTATTTCATTGAAGACTGTGCTCTAGAGTTCTGATATGTCAGAAAAATGCATTTTTATATGTATTCACAGAGCTTAATGATATTTACAAGCAATCCTAGAATAAATTGTTATGTTTTTCTGAATATTTTAACACTTAAATGTGCAGGTCCATATTAAGTTCCCTTTTAAGAGAGAGTGTACTGGTTCAAGGTCACTTCAAATGTGAGAGTTGAGTAGAAAGTGGTTTTTTCCCCTGCTATTTATATAGACCAGTTGACCAGTTGTTATGATGTGCACTGATAACCAGGGCGCAGATGTTCAATGCAAGAACTGCCCCCTGGTGGTCAGTATACTTCCACAGCCAACCTCCCAGGGCCAGCCAACCTCCCATGGTCCCTCCCGCTGGACTGAGTGAGATGGCTCTGATTGGCCCCGATCACCAGTCAGGCTGAGGGACTCCACTTGTGCACAAATTTGTGCACCAGGCCTCTAGTTTATAATAATTATCCAGTTAAAATAATAATAACAAAACTCTTTCTTTTAAAAACTTTTTTGGAGGATATATATTTCTAATTTACATTTATAAACATCAAAGTTCAATATGATAATGTCTTACGTTTAGAAGTAGTCAAATTTTAGAAAATTATAGAATACATTTGAGTTATGCCAATTACATAGAATGTGTCTTTAAAATAGCTGAATACAAATTCAATCCTAACTAATAAAAGCGTAATATTAAAATTAACTGTTTCTTCGGGATGCCTAAGCCATGCCCAACAGCCAATCAGAGCGACTGTATGTAAATTAGCCCAGCCAACATGGAGGCTGGCACTCAGGGAGTTGAGTAAACAGACAGTGTCTATTGCAGCAGGAGTGAAACTGTTTGCAGGCCGCCTGGGTGTCTCTCCGCTCCAGGGAACAACGTATTTGCAACATTGTTTCAATCCTAGGAGTTAAAGCAAACAGCAGGCTGGTCCTGACTTCTAATTAAACATTGTTTCATTATAGAATCCAGAGCTGAAGCAGGGGAGGTTTCATTAACTGCCTAGGCCCCGGCTTAAAGGAACAGTGTATCAATTATAGAAGATAAATAAACCCCAGAAACCTGCTTCCAGCCAGCCTTGCTGGGACGTTGGGTCAATGAGAGCTGTGGACAGCCTGAAATTCTGAAAACAGCCATCAGCCCCTCACTCATGCTGGCCACACCCCAATGGGGTGAGGAACATTACTGGGGGCTTGGCCAGCCTGCAAACAGCCATCAGCCCCTCACCCAGGCTGGCCAGGTACCCCAGTAGGGACCCAAAACCTGAAAGGACTGTGGGCAGCCTGAAAGCAACCCTCAGCCTGTCACCCAGGCTGGCCACACCCCAATGAGGTGAGGATCTACACTGGGGGGCTTGACCAGCCTGCAAATAGCCATCAGCCCCTCACCCAGGCTGGCCAGGTACCCCAGTAGGGACCCAAAATCTGAAGGGACTGTGGGCAGCCTGAAAGCCTGAAAGCACCCCTCAGCCTGTCACCCAGGCTGGCCACACCCCAATGGGGTGAGGATCCATACTGGGGGCTTGGCCAGCCTGCAAACAGCCATCAGCCCCTCACCCAGGCTGACCAGGCACACCAGCAGGTGGGCATCCCCAGAGGGGTCCCAGACTGCCAGAAGGCACAGGGCGGGCTGATGGACCTCCCGAGTGCACAAATTTTTGTGCATCAGGCCCCTAGTTTAGTCATAAGCAGGGTTAAACTAGAAAGGACAGTATATAATGCTCTATTTTCCTTGAGAAGGAATGGGATAATATGGGAAACTAAGTCAAAATAGATCAGGAAAAGATGGGTGGTATATGCCATTACAATAATATGTCCTTAAATTTAACATGGCAGAAACTTCAGAAATTGAAAAATATTGATTTGAAAAATAAAGTATTATTATTATTATTTTTGTTAAAGACTTACATAAATGGAATAAGATGTGATTTCTGTGTGAGTTAGTTACTGTTTCTCAGTCTCAGAGCCATAGTCTCTACCAGTGATTTTCAAATTGCAGCCTACAATTCATTTTTATTTTTTTCATTCATCACATATTTTTTAAAATTTCTTCATTGATTAAGTTATGTGTCCTTATCCCCACATTACCCCTCATCCCCACTCATTCATGACCTCACACCTCTGTTGTCTGTGTCCATTGGTTAGGCCTATATGCTTGCATATAAGCCTTTGGTTAATTTCTCCCCCTTACCACCACCCTCCCCTACCTTCCCTCTGAGGTTTGATGGTCTGGTTGATGCTTCTCTGTCTCTGGATCTGTTTTTATTTATCAGTTTATATTGTTTATTATATTCCATAAATGAGTGAGATCATGTGATATTTATCTTTCTCTAACTGGCTTATTTCACTTAGCATAATGCTCTCTAGCTCCATCCATGCTGTTGCAAATGGTAAGAACTCCTTTTTCACTGCAGCATAGTATTCTATTGTGTAGATGTTCCACAGTTTTTTAATCCACTCATCAACTGATGAGCACTTAGGCTGTTTCCAAATCTTAGCTATGGTAAATTGTACTGCTATGAACATAGGGGTGCGTATATTCTTTCTGATTGGTGTTTCTAGTTTCTTGGGATATATTCCTAGAAGTGGGATAACTGGGTCAAATGGGAGTTCCATTTTTAGTTTTTTGAGGAAACTTCATACTGTTGTTCTTCACAGTGGCTGAACCAGTCTGCATTCCCACCAGCAGTGCAAGAGTGTTCCTTTTTCTCCACATACTCACCAGCTCTTGTCATTTGTTGATTTGTTGAGGATAACCATTCTGACAGGTGTGAGATGGTACTGCATTGTCGTTTTGATTTGCATCTTTCAGATGATTAGTGACTTTGAACATGTTTTCATATGTATTTTGGCATTCTGTCTTCTTTTGAAAAGTATCTATTTAGGTCCATTGCCCATTTTTTGATTGGTTGTTTATCTTACTTTGTTAAGTTGTATGAGCTCCCTGTAGATGTTGGAGATTAAACCCTTATCAGTGATAACATTTGCAAATATGTTCTCCCATGTAAGTGAGCTTTCTTATTGTTTTGTTGATGGTTTCTTTTGCTGCAAAAAGCTTTTTATTTTGATGTAGTCCCATTTGTTTATTTTCTCTTTAGTTTCCATTGCCCTAGGAGTAGTATCAATGAAGAAACTGCCTTGGCATATGTCTGAGATTTTGCTGAAATTTTTGAATGTGTTTTATTACTTCTTCTTGTCTAGTATTTTTATGGTTTCCCATCTTATGTTTATGTCCTTTATCCATTTTGAGTTTATTTTTGTGTATGGTGTAAGTTGGTCTAGTTTCATTTTTTTGCATGTATCTGTCTTATTTTCCCAACACCAATTATTGAAGAGACTGTCTTGACTCCATTGTATGTTCATGCCTCCTTGGTTGAATATTAATTGAGCATAGTGGCTTGGGTCTATTTCTGGGTTCTCTATTCTATCCCATTGATCTATATGTCTGTTCTTGTGCCAGTACCAGGCTGTTTTGAGAAGAGTAGCTTTGTAATACAGCTTGATATCTGGTATTGAGATCCCATCTACTTTGTTCTTCTTTCTCAGGATTGCTGTAACTATTCGGGGTCTCTTTTTATTCTAGATGAATTTTTGGAGAGTTTATTCTAGGTCTTTGAAATATGCAGTTGGTATTTTAATGGGGAATGCATTGAATATATAGATTGCTTTGGGCAGTATGGACATCTTGATGATGTTGATTCTACCAATCCATGAACACAGTATGTTCTTTCATCTGTTTATGTCTTCCTCCATCGCCTTTTTCAGTGTCCTATAGTTTTCTGTATATAGGTCTTTTACCTCCTTAGTCAAATTTATTCCTAAGTATTTTAATTTTTTTTTGTGTGATGGTAAATGGGATTGCTTTATTTACTCTCTGTTTCTGTAAGTTCATTATTGGTGTATAGAAATGCCATAGATTTCTTGGCATTAATTTTGTATCCTGCTACATTGCTGAATTCATTTATTAATTCTAATATTTTTTTGATGGAGTCTTTAGGGTTTTCTATGTAAAATATCATGTCATCTGTGAATAAGGACAGTTTTACTTCTTCTTTTCCAATTTGGATGCGTTTTATTTCTTCTTCTTGTCTGATCACAATGGATAGTACTTCCAGTACTATGTTGAACAGGAGTGGTGAGAGTGGGCATCCCTGTCTTGTTCCTGTTCTTAGGGGAAATGGTTTTAGTTTTTGCCCATTGAGTATGATGTTGGCTGTGGGTTTGTCATATATGGCTTTTATTATGTTGAGGTATGATTCTTCTATTCCCACCTTGCTGAACATTTTTATCAAGAAAGGGTGTTGGATTTTGTAATATGCTTTCTCTGCATCAATTGATATGACTATGTGGTTTTTATCTCTCAATTTGTTTATGTGATGTATCATGTTTATTGATTTGCAGATATTGTACCATTCTTGCTTCCCTGGGATAAATCCTACTTGGTCGTGGTGTATGATCTTTCTGATGTTCTGCTGAATCTGATTTGCTATAATTTTTTGAGGATTTTGGCATCTATGTTCATGAGGGATATTGGCCTGTAATTCTCTTTCATTGTGTTGTCTTTATCTGGTTTTGGTTGTAGGGTGGTGCTGGCTTCATAGAATGAGATTGGAAGTGTTCCTTCCTCTAGAATAGTCTGATGAAGATAGGCTTTAGTTCTTCCTTGAATGTTTGGTAAAACTCCCCTGGGAAGCTATCTGGTCCCGGGCTTTTGTTTGTTGGAAGCTTTTTGATGACTGCTTCAATGTCTTCCAAAGTTATCGACCTATTGAGATTTTTAGAATCTTCCTGATTGAATTTTCGAAGGTTGTATTTTTCTAGGAATATGTCCATTTCCTCCAGGTTGTCTAGTTTGTTAGAATAGAGTTTTCCATAGTATTTTTTATCTATCCTTTGTATTTCTATGGGGTCTGTTGTTATTTTGCCTCTTTCATTTCTCATTTTGTTTATTTGGTTCCTCTCTCTTTGCTTCTTGTTGAGCCTGGCTAGAGGTTAATCAATCTTATTTATCTTTTCAAAGAACCAGCTCTTGGTTTCATTGATCTTTTGTATTTTGTATTTTTTTTTGGTTTCTATGTCATTCATTTCTGCTCTGATCTTTATTATCTCCTTCTTTCTGCTCACTCTGGGCTTTTCTTTGTAATTCTTTGAGTTGTAGAGTTTAGATTTATTACCCTTCCCCCCCCCTTATTTTTGAGGTAGACCTGTAGAGCTATTAACTTCCCTCTCAGGACTGCTTTCATTGTGTCCCATAGACTTTGGATTGTTGTGTTTTTATTGTCATTAGTTTCCAGGATGTTTTTAATTTCTTCTTTGATCTCTTTGGTAACCCAATCATTGTTTAATAGCATGCTTTTCAGCTTCCAAGTGTTTGAGTTTTTTTGGATTGTTTTTATTGTAGTTTACTTCTAATATTATGCCATTGTGGTCTGAGAAAATGCTTGATATGATTTCAATTTTCTTAAATTTGGGGAGACTTTGCTTGTGACCCAATATGCGGCCTATTTTTGAAAATGTCCCATGTGCACTTGAGAAGAACGTATATTCCGTGGCTTTGGGGTGAAATATTCTGAAGATGTCAATTAAGTCCATTTGATCTTG
Source organism: Murina feae (assembly GCA_004026665.1). Taxonomy (NCBI): domain Eukaryota; kingdom Metazoa; phylum Chordata; class Mammalia; order Chiroptera; family Vespertilionidae; genus Murina; species Murina feae. The sequence goes on from PVJC01015309.1 coordinate 17,274, forward strand.
TGAGTCATTTAGGATTGCTGTTTCTTTAATGATTTTTTTGTCTAGAAGATTTATCCAGAGATGTCAGTGGGATATTAGAGCCCCCTACTATGATTGTATTGTTCTTGATCTCTCCCTTGATGTTTTCCAGGAGTTTTTTAAAATGTATTTGTGTCTCCTGTATTGGGTGCATATATGTTTATCAGGGTTATATCCTCTTGTTGTATCGATCCCTTTAGTAATATGAAGTGGCCTTCTTTTTTTCTTGTTATGGCCTTCACTTTGAGGTCTATTTTGTCAGATATAAGTATTGCTACCCCAGCTTATTTTTCTTTTCCATTTGTCTGAAAGATATTTTTCCATCCTTTCACTTTCAGTGTGTGAGTCCCTTATTCTGAGGTGGGTCTTTTGTAGGCAGCATATATGTAGGTCATGTATTTTTATCCATTCAGCCACTCAATGTCTTTTGATTGGAGCATTTAGTCCATTTACATTTAAAGTAATTATTGAAAGGTACTTGTTTGTAGCCATTTTTATTTTTTGTGCCTGTTTTCTTTCTTAGCTTTTTATTTCTTCTTTTTACTCCAGTCCCTTTAGCATTTCTTGCATTGCTGGCTTTGTGGTAATAAACTCCCTTAGCCTTTTGCTTGTCTGTGAAGCTTCTTATTTTCCCTTCAATTTTGAATGATAGCCTTGATGGATAGATAGTCTTGGATTCAGTCTCTTGCTTTGCATCACTTTGGAAATTTCCTTCCATTCTTTTATGGCCTGCTGTGCTTCTGTTGAGAAATCATTTGATAATCTAATGGGAGCTCCCTTGTATGTAACTTTCTGTCTCTCTCTTGCTGCCTTGAACATTTGCCATGGTAATTATGTTGTGTCTTGGTGTGGGTCTTTTTGGGTTCATCTTGTTTGGGACTCTCCCTGCTTGTGTGACTTTTTTCTTCTCCACCTCAGGAAAGTTTTCTGACGTTATTTCTTCAAATAGGTTTTCTAGCCCTTGTTCCTCTTCCTGGCACCCCTATTATTTGTATGCTGCTTCATTTCATGTTGTCCCATAGCTCCCTTAGCCTCTCATCCTGTGTTTTAATTTTTTTCTCCAATTGCAGTTCATTTTGGGTGTGTTTTGGTTCACTGTCTTCTAATTTGCTAATTTGGTCCTCTGCTTCTCCTAGTCTACTGTTGAAACTTCCCATGGTGTTGTTTTATTACAGCTATATCACTCTTCATTTCTTCTTGATTCTTACATAAGTTGATCTTTTCCTCCATCCATTTTATGAACTGTATGATCCTTGTTCTGAATTCTTTTTCTGATATATTGCATGTCTCTGTTTCACTTAGCTGCTTTCCTGGCAAGTCCTTCTTTCCTTTGGGGGTTTCTTTGTCTACCCATTTTTGGTCTCGCTGACTGATCTAGATGTCGAGTCATGCAGAGGCTGCTCCTTGGGTGGCAGTGGTCCCTCAGGTTGTGGTTGCTCCTTGGGTGGTCGTGGAATTGGCTGCTCCTCAGTTGGCAGCAGCTCCTCTGGTGGGTGCTGTTCGCAGCAGTGGTGTTTCCTCTGGCTGGTGGAGGAGGCTGCTTGCACAGCTGCTGTTCCTTGGACAGGGGTGGGCTTATCATGAGGCAGCTGCTGCTCCTCGGATGGGGGTGGGCTGAGCACAGCTGCTGAGCCTTGCTGGGGGGCAGGCTGTTTATGTGGCTTCTACTCCTTGGATGGGCATGGACTGCTCATGTGGCTGCTGCTTTTTGCATCGGGGCTGGCTGCACACTGCTGCTACTCCTCAGATGAGGCAGGCTGCTCATGAGGCTGCTGCTTCTTGGACAGGGGCAGGTTGCTTACGGGCTACTGCTCCTTGTATGGGTGTGGGCTGCTTGCATAGCTGCTGCTCCTCGGATGGGGGATGGGCTGCTTGTGTGGCTGCTGCTCCTCAGAAAGGAGTAAGCCTGCATGTGCTGCTCCTGCTCCTTAGATGGGGGCAGGCTGCTCACCCAGTTGCTGCTTGTCGAACAGGTGCAGGCTGCATGTGGCTGCTGCTCCTAGGACCAGTGCAGACTGCGCAGGGCTGCTGCTCCTTGGACATGGACAGTCTGCTAGTGTGGCTGCTGCTCCTCTGACTGGGGCAGGCTGCTCAGGTGACTGCTGTTTCTCATATGGGGTGGGCTGCTCACACAGCTGCTGCTCCTTGGATGGGAGCAGGTTGCTTGCATAGCTGCTGCTCCTCAGACAGGTGCAGGGTGTGGGCTGTGCACAGCTGCTGCTCCTCAGACAGGGGCGGGCTGCATGTGGCTGCCACTCCTCAACCATGGGCAGGTTGCTCGTGTGGCTGCTGCTCTTTGGATGGGGGAGTGGGCTGTTCACAAAGCTGCTGCTTCTTGGACAGGGGCAGGCTTCTTGGGGGGCTGCTGCTCCTTAGAAAGGAGTCTGGTGCTCACGTAGTCGCAGTGCCCTGGGCCTTCTCCAGGGATCCTCTGCCCTTCCAGGCTACAAACTGTCTGACAGCTGAGTTTCCTTTGCCAATTTGGGTTGGATTTTATTAGTTTCAGCTGCTCATTCCATTTGCTCTGGGACAAGGCTTGGGACACGTCCATCTATTCTGCCACCATTTTGTCCTATGATTCATTTTTAAGTCCTGAAATAGATTTAATAAATAATGACTGGTATTTTTAAATGAAATAGAATATCCTATAGTAGAAAATATCAGGGCACATTGTTTATAGTAAGGGTAAAGTGTTCATCTGCAAAACTTCTGTTTTGGTTGCACATATGTAAATATGTGATTGTGTTGAGCTATATATCACAATGGGTAATGTCCAAAAAATTTTAAAGATTGTTCTGTCCTATTTACTGAAATCAGTCATCTTAATAAATCTTAATAAATATTTACCCAATAGTGTAGCAAAGGTAATTGTATTGAGAGGCAATATAACACATTTATGTGTCTCTCCCTGTACAGTGCTAAAATTTGATCCTAAATGAATAAAGATACATAGAAATTAGGCTGTACTAATGTATTTGATTTTCAACATATCTAAAGAGATTAACTGTACAAAATGAAATAAAAATTTATTTTACTGGTGTATTGAGATTACAACATAGGCTTGCACCCAGTAATGTATGTACCTCTTCATTCCTGTCACCATACTCCATGTTTACCTGGTAATATGGTGGAAGGGAATTACACTATCAAAAAGTTTTGAATAATATTGAAATGACCTTGGAAACTATAAACAAAGTGGATGAATCTCAGTATGTATATCAATATCAATTTGTGTAGAGAATTTTCAGCCTAAAAGATGATTCATTTGATGTATCTATGAAACATCCAGAAAATATTTAAAGGGAATAATGTATAGGAAACCAAAAATGAGGCATTTACATTGGGTTACATTCATATTCTAGCTTCTAGTTCTTGTTATTTCAAAGAAATACTAAAACAGATCACTTCTGCATACAAATTTATAGTAATTAAAGAATTACCATTTTCTATTTAGATCCCCCTCTGCTCTTCTTCAAAATTTCATTTTATGTCAGTATTTTTACATTAGCTACCAATAGAATATCTTTTGTATGTGAAATGTATACATATTTTATATAATCAGTTAAAAAAAGATTCTGGTCTTGAAATCAAAATTGTACAGGGAAAAAACATCTTATTATATTCTATATAAAGCTTTCCATTTTGCAATTGTTTTAAAAGACCACCATTGTAAAATATAGTGGAATAGTCTTCCTTCTGACCTTGGAACATGGATGCATAATTAGCTTTTGTCATATATCTTAACAGCACTCCAGAAGTCAGAGATGCATTCCAATGTGACATTATATTTGAATATATCTCACACAGAGGATAAGTTTGATTTGTAAATATATCAAGAATACATTCTGAATACACTGAAACTTGCATTTGTTTGGTTCAGGAATATTATATAAACACCATCTTTAGCTTTTTCTATTGCTATTATCATTCAAACCAACAGATTTTTAAAATTTTGCCAAACAGAACAGCAATGGGCTCTGAATTGTATCTTTATTTTTATTTTTCTCTCATTTATAGTGTAGGTTTCATTAACTCTGATTTCAAAGTTTGCCCTGACCTGTCTCAGTTCATATTTTCAGAAAGATAAAGGACTACAGGGCTTCATACATGCCCTTCTACTATATACTATGACAGGCTTAGAAATAGATAGGTGTTACCAATCATATAAACGTTGGGAGTAATCTACATTTTACTTCATTTAGTATTTTGTATTTTGTATATTTTTGCATGGTCAAAAGGAACTATTTTCACCCTTCTCCCCATTATTTTATTGAGAACCAAATCAGTGGGTGTATTGTTTTGAGTATGTACAACATGCATATGCTAGCACCTTTGCCCAGCTATTCTAAATAGGTTAAAAAAAGAAACTGAAAGAAAGTTTAATTCATATGACTGTACTTTACAGTTTAGTTCGAATAAAATGCATTATACTGAAACAAAATAATTAGAGTTGTAGTTTACCTAATAATTGCTACTAATTGCTTTCAAGGGATTAGACCCCTCCAACCCCATTTTTAATGGCAATGGAATTATGTCACTCTACCATAGCATGAGTGGTGTTAATGCTAATGATTTTTATATTTTCCACGTGTAGTTCAAAATGTCATCTTGTTAACAAGAATTCTTTATCAGAGATAGAAATGCATGTTACTAAATCAACAATATAACTGTTTATTTTCCATTCTTTATATCACTAACAAATGATGCCAACTAGAATGTTTGTCTTCAATTTCATGGAAAATGAAATCTTATTCATGTCTAAATAGGTGCCCAAATTAATTTTATTCTTCTCCTTAAATTAACACTTGGTGATAAAATAAAATAGTCATATACAAATAGGTTTAACTGACTAAATTAAAGCTCTAAAATATTGGATCATATTACAAGTTTATTTTCTCTTGTCTGTCTATGAGTGCTTGCTTATTTTTCTTTTTTTTTAAATTTATCTTTATTGTTCAGATTATTACAGTTGTTCCTCTTTTTTCCCCCATAACTCCCCTCCTCCCATTTCCCATCCCAACTTCTGTCCTTGCCCCCCCACTGTCCTCATCCATAGGTGTACAATTATTGTCCAGTCTCTTCACGCACCCCCAACACCCTTAACCCCCCAAAATTGTCCGCACTCCATTCTATGCCTCTGATTCTATTCTATTCACCAGTTTATTCTGTTCATCAGATTTCTTATTTGTTCATTTGTTGCTCTCAGTTTTAAATCCCACATATGAGTGAAATCATATGGTTTTTTACTTTTTCTCACTTATTTTGCTTGGCATGATATTCTCAAGATCCATCGATGCTATCACAATGGCAGCATTTCATAGACACAGACAATAGTCGTTACCAGAGGAAAGGGGGGTAGAGAGGCTAGTAAAGGCTAACGGGGCCGGCGGGGGGAGGGGGGCAGGACAAATATATGGTAACAGAAGGAAATTTGACTTTGGGTGGCAAACACTCAAAGCAAAATATAGAGAACGTATCATAGAATTGTACATTTGAAACCTATATAATTTTATTGATCAATGTCACTGCAATAAATTTAATTAAAATGTTGGAAACAAAAAAAATACTTAGAGCTTCTAACTTTAAAAATACCTTTATTGATTTTAATCATTATTTATTTAACAGACATATTTTGTAAATAAATAGTATTCTTATTTCTGAAAAACTTATTTTCTGAAAGTAAGAAAATATATGTGTTTCCATTTAGTCTTCCTTTTTACCATTCTACAGAGAAATGATGAAGAGGCAGTTGTGGATAGGGGTGGAACTCGCTCTATTCTCAAAACACACTTTGAGAAAGAAGATTTAGAAGGTAAGACATTTTCCCCATTTGGGAATAGCTATTCTTATCTTTGTTTCAAAGAGAAATGTGAAATATGTCACCAAGTAGAGAATTGCAACAGTCAATATCAGAATAAAGATGGCAATGGATGTGATTGTTTTGGTGCAACTGCAACGCTAATAGGCAGACCTGAAAATGTAAGAACATTCTTTGGCAGACATTTGCTGAACCTCTACTATATTCCAGGCACTGTGTTGTGCTCTAATATTTTAATATTCCTTTCAAAGAGTTACAATGAACTAGGGAATGAAAAGAAAAAATGATGTCAGACTAGTAAATGTGGTGGTATGTGAGAGGGCAGAAGAGGACAGGAGAGACAACCAACTCAGTCTAGTTGTCAGAGTAGGCTGTCACTGGAATAGAGTTAAAGACAATGTGGTATTTCAGTTTTACTCAGATATTTAGGAGAGAGAGTGGTTGGAGGCAGCATTTATTTGTGTTCTCTTCAATAAGGAAGAAGGTCAAATACTTAAACAGGGTGGTGGGATATTCTTGGTAGTAATACTGAAACTAAATTTTCCTGGTTTCAGATATCAGTTCTGCTTTATTTATTACAGAATATTCAGCCAGTTAACTTCTATGCACTGTTAAAATAAGGGTTACATTGCAGTTTAATGTATCTACTACACTACTAGCTCATTTTTATTTTTTAACCAGAAATTATTACTAGTGAGATACAAGATATTTGGTATTTTTTATCTTTTGGTTAAAAAATGAAACCCAGGTAATCTTAAGTAAAACTAATCATAAGTAGCTACCAATAATCATTGCAGCTGAGTAATAAGTGTACTCCCCTTAGTGATTATAACCACATAAATTATAATTAAATTCATTATTCTTAGATTTTATCTTTAGCTACTCCTAAAGATAAAATAACAGGAGAATTAATCCTATATAATGAAAGAGAAACATACAAATTAACCATCCCTTTACTACACCAAAGCCACACCCACAAGCCATGCCCACCAGCCAATCAGGAGCAAGTATGCAAATTAACCCAACTAAGATGACATTGGCCATGGAGCTGGAGCAAGCAGGAGGCTTGGGTTACCCCAGCAATGGAGGAAGCCAAGCTTCCCACCTGCCCTGGCCAACCCTTGGCTCCACTCAAGGCTACAAAGTTTCAATTATAGAAGATTAAAAAAATCCCAGAAAAAAAAGAAAAAAGAAAAAAAGGGGAGGCTGGGAGCTTGGGTCACTGGGGGGCATGGCCAGACTGAAAACAGCCATCAGCCCCTCACCCAGGCTGGCCAGGCATCCCAGCGAGGACCCCCACCTTGAAGGTGGTGTGGCCAGTGTGAAAACGGCCCTCAGCCCCTCACCCAGGCTGGCCACACCCCCATGGGGTGAGGGTCCCTGCTAGGGCGCTTGGCCATCCTACAAACCACCATCAGCCCCTCACCCAGGCTGGTCAGGCACCCCAGTGTGATCCCCACCTTGATCCAGGACACCATTCAGGGCAAACCAGCTGGCTCCCACCTATGCACCAGGCCTCTATCCTATATAATAAAAGGATAATATGCAAATTGACCCTAACAGCAGAATGACTGGGAATGACTGGCCACTATGACACACACTGACCACCAGGGGGCAGACACTCAATGCAGGAGCTGCCCCTGGTGGTCAGTGCACTCCCATAGGGGGAACTCTGCTCAGCCACAAGCCAGGCTGCCAGTTGCCAGCAGCCTGAGGTGGCAGTGCTAAGGATGTCCGACTGCAGCTTAGGCTTGCTCCCTGCTGGCAAGTGGACATCTCCCAAAGGCTCTTGGACTGCCAGAGGGATGTCTGACTTCCAGCTTAGGCCTGATCTGTCGGGGAGTGGACCTAAGCCAGCAGGTGGACATCCCCTGAGGGGTCCCAGACTGTGAGAGGTCACAGGTTGGGCTGAGGGACCACCCTAGTGCACAAATGTTTGTGCATCGGGCCTCTAGTATAAAATATTTAGAGATAACTTTCAACTGCTATAGCTACTGTGTGACTGACATTTTGATTGGGTGCCCAGAAAATACTCAGGTCTGGGAAGGTAATGCTTAAGGATATACATAGTGATTTCCTATGCTATCTATATTCATTGCACAAATTGAAGGGAGCAAAATGTTGAAAAACATAAATGTATGATGGATCATAAAATAATTATTTATTACATTTGAAATGCTATTATATCACTTTTTTTCGAGCATCAGATTTATCTTCCTATTTATGTTATGTCTTAAGCTATACTTATTTTTACTAAACACACACACAAGAATACCTAGTAAATCAAGAAATTAGCCTAAAATATACTCAATTCCAAGGAAAAGCCATCTTGGGTTTAAAGACTATGATGGATAATCCACACATGAATAATTGGAAGTTAATAGTTAATAATCCTATATAATAAAAGGGGAATATGCAAATTGATCTTAATGGCAGAATAATCAGAACGACCGCTTGACTGGTCACTATGAGGCACCTCTTGGTCCCTTTCCCTGGCCAGCAGGCTCTGATTGCTTGATGGTGAACGGGGAACTGGGGGTGGGTGGTTGCAGGGGGTAGGGCCAGCTGTGGGCAGCTGGGGAAGATGCCCTGATTGCAGGCCAGGCCTAGGGACCATATGAATTTCGTGTACTGGGCCTCTAGTATACAAGTAATTATAGCAGAATACTGAATGGTTTGTTTGGATAGAAAATACATAATACAAAAAATAATATTTAATAAGGTCACTTTAATTATCATATGAACATGTACATATATTTTATTTTATTGGGAATGGTTAGGGAATATGGGTGATAGTATATGATGCTTATTAACATAGATTTCTGATTGGCAAAACAATTCATAAACCAGATTTTGTTCTGTTTATAGATGTCTTATGTGGGTATTTTAATCCCAGTAGTGAATAAGTGTGGCTCATTGGTGATTCAAATTAACATCATAGGATGCAAGTATATTGTTACATTTTAGACTTATGAAGAAAAATAGAAAACACCTTATTTATATTAACTTTATAAATATTTCTTCTGGTCCCAAACCATATGAAGCGGATTAATATCCTGGCATTTGAGGACGCTATGGAGGATTCTGCTGTGATGCATACAAAGAATTAATCTATTTGTGTTTCCTGGACTAATTACTCTGAATCAGAAAATGGCACAGGGGCAGTGTGATGAATGGGATGGTTTAGGAAAAATAAACTGGCAGCGTAATGTAAGTGGGAGAATGCCAGGTAAAATGGTAGCATTAGTGAGGGTAATGGTGGCAGTAGTTTCTCCCTTTGTGTAATGAAAGGACAAGACCAGAACTCTACTTTGTAATTGCTTCTTTAGTAATGTAGATGAAACATACCAATAAATATTTACTCTAAATGAAATAGACTTCAGAATTGCTATTGAGGACAAACACATTTTATAAAATCTTCCTTCAATAAAAATTTTGTTTGTTTTAATTTTATTTTACTGAGATATAATTGATATATAACTGTGTAAATTTATAGTATATTATATGGTGATTTGATACACATATTTATTGAGAAATAATTAACATAATAATTAACATCCATTCCTTTACCTAATTACCTTGTTTTGTGTGTGGCAAACATTTAAGATATACTCTTTTAGCAACATTCAAGTATGTAATACAGTGTTATTAAATGTAGTCACCATGCAGTATAATAGATCCGTGGAATATACTCATTTTATAACTAGGAGTTTGTACCCTTTGGCCAATATCTTCCCATTTCTCCCAACCCCCCCCCTGTGGCAACCAAACTTTCAATTAAAATTTTAAATTTGAAAATTACTGTTTCTCAGAACTGTGTATATACTTAGCTAATAGAATTACGGCATAATTTAACATTCTTAGTACTACTTCTGGAAATTCTAGATAGTTAAAAATATATATAAAGTCTTGGTGAAATATATATAATGAATACCTGACCAGTATCAACAGTTTGGTGTATATTAGAGTGTTTATACATATTGTACATGCTGATGAATGATTTGTCAAATATATGGTTTTCTCCTTCTAAACCTATTATTCTTTTCTTTTACATACATCTTGTATCATTTCTCTCTTCTCCTCTTATTACATAAAATCAAGAGCATGCAATTTTACTAGATTCTGCTCACTTCCTATTTTTCTATAACATGCAGTCAGAAATTTCTTTGAATCTGTCTCAGGGTGTTTCCTCTCATCCCTTCCTCTTTGTTCTTACTGCCTTTGCTCCCATCCATTCCCTTTCTGTACACTGAGTGCTATGTCTTTATCACAATCCTCCGTCATTAGTATTGCTAGTATTCTTCCTAAGCATACTTCTGTTTCTGATGATAAAATATAGCTAGCAGCATAGACCACTTCAGAATCTCAAATAAAGCCAAAATTATTGAGGTTAACCAATTCTCATTTTGGTCTCCCACATTCTTGTGGAACCAGTAGTGTTTAAAGAATAAGATTACAAAAGGAATAATGCATTAATACTCTTGAAATTCTTTCTTGAACTTACCCTTTAGTACAAGTGCAGTGGATATAGTGACTGGATAAAATATACAATGCTCAGTTAAATTTGAATTTTAGATAAACAATAAATGACCCTTTAGTAATAATTTTATTTATATTTTTTAAAATTTCTAAATCTATCAACCCAGTAGTGGATGTTATGATGAATCACCAACGTCCCCTCTTAAGGACTGAATCACTTATTTCCTCATTTGCCATGGGTGTTGCCTGCAGTTGGTTCACATCTAATCATTCCCCAGAAATTACATTTAGCTTAAGCTCCTTGCCTACTGAACTCAATTCATGGTCAGTGAAGGAGTTTAAGGCTCCCTTCCTCCACTCTCATCCCAGCCTCAATTTGGTATAATTCTGAAGGGTTGTCCCAGCTTCAGAGTCTCCTGTGGAAACTGAGGCCTTCATTGCAGCTGTACCGTAATTCTTTCGCTTCCCAATGCTGCTGCCCATATTTCCTCACAGATGTTATTGCAGACAGCTCTCTTCAACAAACCCCTTGAACGCTCCTCAGAGTCTGTTTCCTGAGGAAGCTGACCCACTTAGTGATCATTTCCCTGGTCCCTGAACAGCACTAAATGACATATTCGGTAATTGGCAGGACCTTCACATTGGTTTCTTAGTCTGAGGGTTGAGAACTATTTCAGTGAGTAAAAAGGCTCTGAAACTCTATGTGTTGGCCATGAGAGGAAATGAAAATCAGTATTGCATGTGTCGGGAAATGGCAGAGATTAGTGTCATTTTTATTTATTTTATTTTTAATTTAATTTTTATTGTTGATACTCTTACAGATGTCCTCCATTCTTCACTTGCCCCACCCTGCTTTGCCCAACATTTTAAAAAGTATATATTTTTGTTGATTTCAGAGAGGGAGAGAAAGAAAGAAACATCAACGATGAGAGAAAATCATTGATTGGTTGCCTCCCACACGCCCCCAGTGGGGATCAAGCCTGCAACCCGGGCATGTGCCCAGACCAGGAATTGAACTGTGACCTCCTGGTTCATAGATTGACCTTCAACCGCTGAGTCATGCTGGCCAGGCTGCCCACCATTTTTAAAGACCTAAAGTATGTACCAGGTTGTCCACTACAGAAAACAGGCATTGACAACAAAGTTATTCATTTATATAGATTCTTTTAAGTTTTGAAGTTGAACTATATGTTAATAAATACTGAGTTAATAAATACTGAGTTAACTATATGTTAATAAATACTATATGTTAATAAATACTGAGTTTGTAATCATTCAAAGTGTATATACTTTTTGGGGACACCCTGTTTATTGTTGTACTTCCCAAGGGAATGTTTATTTCTCATGCTCCTTCTTAATAAAAAATGCAATTGCCAGATCAATAATAAATAGCAACATCACCCTATACCTGAGGTCATGTTAGCTTGCTCTAACAGAGAGCTTATATCTGACACAGCAGCTGCCATTGACGCTACCACATGGCTTATTTTGCAATAGTCCATTACCTCCTTCTCATCTCTTCCATTTATTAGTGATTTTCCTCCACATGGAAGTAGAATGCCAATTCTGTCCATACATTGGTGTTACCCGACTCCTGCTGGCAGAATAATTATCTTCCTCCTTCCAACTTCTCTTTCTGAGTTTGCATCTTTTCTTGTGTTGTATATATTTGTTATGTTTCTTATTTAATTTTAAGCAAATTTCACCTTATACATATTTACATTCCCCCATGATATCTAGCACTTTTTATTAATCTAGATAGATGCTAAACAAAATTCTTGCTAACACTTCTTACTTTCTGTTTGTTTGATAGTAACCATCCTAATGAGTGTGAGACAGTCTTTCATTGTGTCTTGTATTGATTTGTTCAATAATATGTCACTAAGAAACTAAATTTGTATAATGTAATTAGGTACATAATTAACACTCATCAAATATTTAATCACTCTTCAAACATCTAACATGTAAATACAGTAGTTTCTAATTATGTTTTGCTGTATGAAGATAAATCTAGTTACATTTTATTCTGTTAATCAAGAATTCATAAGTATAAAACTTTAATGGAAAAGTTAAACTAATCTTTAAATCTGGCTTACAAATTAAATATAAACAACATTTTCTTTATTATATACTAGAAGCCTGGTGCACAAAAATGTGTGCACTCGGGGGGGGGGGGTGGTGTCCCTCAACCCGGCGTGCACCCTCTCACAGTCTGGGATCCCTTGGGGGATGTCCACCTGCTGGCTTAGGCCTGCTCCCCCAGGGGATCGGGCCTAAGCTGGCAGTCAGACATCCCTCTGGCAGCCCAGGAGCCCTTGGGAGATGTCCACTTGTCAGTGGGGAGCAGGCCTAAGCTGTAGTCAGACATCCTTAGCACTGCTGAGGAGGCAGGAAAGGTTCCCACCACCACCACTGTACTGGCAGCTGTAAGCCTGGCTTGTAGCTGAGCAGAGCTTCCCCTGTGAGAGTGCACTGACCACCAGGGGCAGCTCCTGCATTGAGTGTCTGCCCTCTGGTGGTCAGTGTGTGTCATAGTGATCAGTCATTTCCAGTGGTTCTGCTGTTAGGGTCAATTTGCATATTACCCTTTTATTATATAGGATAGAAGCCTGGTGCATGGGTGGGGGCAGGCTGGTTTGCCCTGAAGGGTGTCCCAGATCAGGGTGGGGTTCCCGCTGGGGTTCCTGGCCAGCCTGGGTGAAGGCTGAGGGCCATTTTCAGGCTGGCCACATTCCTTTCAGGGTGGGTGGTCCCACTGGGGTGCCTGGCCAGTCTAGCTGAGTGGCTGATGGCTGTTTGCAGGCTGCCCACAGCCCCTTCAAGGTGGGGGTCCCCGCTGGGGTGCCTGCCAGCCTGGTGAGGGGCTGATGGCTGTTGTCAGGCTGGCTAAGGCCTCTAGCGACCCAAGCTCCCAGCCTGGCTGGAAGCAGGTATCTGGGATTTGTTTATCTTCTATAATTGAAACTTCGTTGCCTTTAGCGGAGGCCACAGCTGGCCAGGGCAGGTGGCTTCTTCCATTGCTGGGGCAACCAAGCCTCCTGTTTGCTCCAGCTCTGTGGCTGCAGGCCACCATCTTGGCTGGGTTAATTTGTATATAGTCATTCTGATTGGCTAGTGGGCGTGGATTGGGGTGTTGTGGAGTGACACCAATTTGCATGTTTCTCTTTTATTAGTGTAGATTGCTTTTAGCAAATATTAAATTACTTTAAAGTCAAGGATTTAATAGAGAAAATGATAACTCTATTTTGATATTCTTTTGCTCATACCATTTGAAGGGAAAAATAGTTATATTACTAGTTTATTACCTTTAGGGACCTTAATGCATAATGGACCCAGTGTCCAGAGATAATGTAATAAAAGCACCTAGGACAAAGCTATCATACAACATGATTCTGATTTATCAATGGTAGCTCCTATAATTTTAATACAACTGAGGTAAAAGATAATATGGTGGAAAAAAGAAAAGAAAAAGCTAAAAATTAGGACTAGACTTTTTCTTTCTAATCTTTTATTTCTAAAAAATTGCCACTAGAAGGAAAATGTGGAATCTGCTGAAGAAACCAAAGGTGGCTTCAGAGAGGCAGAGGCAGGCTTTGAGAAACTAATAGGAGTTCTGAAGGCAAAGAAGGAAGGACCAGTTGTATGCAGGGATGGCAAACATGGTGTGGCTAAAGCATTAGGATAGTGTGCCTAGAGGTAAAGAATGACTGGAGATGAAATTTAAATATTTGCAAGATGTTGTTCAGATAGTGAAGAATGAATTAATCCTTGAATTTACTCAATGAGGTAGGTATTATTATGATCTCCATTTAACAAATGAAGAAACTAAATATAAAAGATTGACTTGCCCAGTCCACATGACTAGCAAGCCTTAGAGCTGGGATTCAAAGGCACCTTGTTTATCGGTGACTGAATGCAGCAAGATGATCAGTAACTGGAATACTGGAGCATATGTGTTCACATGATCATGACTATTTTTAAAAGTTGAGATGGTGATATTATGAAGCAATAAGGAATTTGATAATTAGTACTCATATCATAATAGTTCTCCAAATGATTTTGCAAACATTTGAAAGTTTTATCATTAGTAAGTTCCCATTCTCACAAATAAGAAAGAAACCTTGCTCCTATTGGAGACTATTTTCATTATAACTTCTTGTTCTCTTATTTTAAACTAGAGGCCTGGTACACAGAAATTCATGTACTCGGGGGACTTGGCGGGGTGGGGGGGGGCGTCCCTCAGCCTGGCCTGTGTCCTCTTGCAGTCTGGGAGCCCTCTGGCGATGTCCACCTGCCAACTTAGGGCCATTTCCTGGGGGATCGGCCTAAGCTGGCTGTCAGACATCCCTCTGGTATCCCAGAAGCCCTTGGGAGATGTCCACCTACTGGCTTAGGCTTGCTCCCTGGGGGATCAGGCCTAAGTTGGCAGTCAGACATCCCTCTGGTGGCCTGGGAGCCCTTCAGCCTGGCTTGTGGCTGAGTGGAGCTCCACCTGTGAAAAGTGCACTGACCACCAGAAGGCAGCTCCTGCATTGAGTGTCTGCCCCCTAGTGCTCAGTGTGCAACATAGCGACCAGTTGTTCTGCCATTAGGGTCAATTTGCATATTACCCTTTTATTATATAGGATTCTTGTCTCTGTTGCACTACAAAATAAATACTTGTATTGTTTCTTTATCCCAAATATCTTTTCTTTAAAAAAGAAAGAACCATTTTTCCATGCTATTATTGGTTAAATTTTGTGCAACTTAGTGTTGTTGATAAAAGGATTTTCAAAGTCAATTGATGGGGCAATTCTAAGTTGTATTTGATGCACTGGTAATAATTAGTAGAGTTAATTAATTACACAGAATTCATTTGAAATTGTACATTTTGCATGCCAAACACTTTGGATATTTGAGGATGGAAATTAGGAAGACAGACTAATACTGAAGATTTCAGACCAAAAAAAAGCCAATAGTAAATTTCATCCCTTTATTGAGTTATCTTTGCCACCTGAGCCTGAAAAAAATGAACTGTTCTATTTTTTTCATGAGTATCCTAAATATAAGAACCAAGTAAGAGAATGTTCTCTTAAAGTTTTTATTCATAGAATTTGCTTTAATTACTAAAATGAATTCTCAAGTGAGTTATATATTATTTCCATGTTTCTTCACTTTGTTTCACATAATTTTTGTATGTGACCCACATCAATTTTTTTTGGTACATAATTTATTAATTATACTTTTTATATTTGAAGTGAGTGGTAACTTGATAGTTATTTATAGTCTACTTTTACAGTATATTGTAATTCTAAGGAAATTTGAAATATCTGAAGTATTTTTAAAAATTTGCATATGGTTTTTACATCATGTAAAAGTAGCTATAGATGTGTTTACATGAGAATAGTAACATATTCTAATGTATATATGTGGTTAAACAATTCTGCAAATTTATGGTTTCATAATTTAAGGGTTCTGGTTGTACATTTTGCATCCCTAGCTTAGGATGTCAGTTTTTAGGCAGCCAATTTTAGAATAAGAGCCTATATTGTAAATCTGTCTTCATGGTTCCTTAAAATCAGACGTTTTACTGATTTTACACACTACAGTATTTGAGGTATTTGCTATTTATGTGACTTAAAACCATATCTTCTGTGAATGAGGATAACTGTGTTTGTGTATGTATGTATATGCAATATTTTCAATCAATCACCATTTCATAGATGTAATAGGTAAAAAGAATTTTTTTCATTATATTAAATACTAGGGGCCCGGTGCACAAAAATTTGTGCACTCGGGGGGTGGGGGTCCCTCAGCCTGGCCTGTGCCCTCTTGCAGTCTGGGACACTCGGGGGGGATGTCCACCTGCTGGCATGCCTGGCCAGCCTGGGTGAGGGGCTGAGAGCCGTTTTCAGGCTGCCCACAGCTCCTTCAGGGTTCGTGCACTGGGGGGTGGGAAGGCTGGTGAGTGCAGGCCTGGCCATTTCCCACCTGAGGGCCCACGATCCCACACGCCTGGTGGGCCCACACCGCTGAGGGGACACACCTGGCGCAGAGTTGGGTGGCAAGTCAGGGGTGGACGCTGGTGCAGAATCCCTTGGTGGGGCCCTGCTGCTGAGCAAACACACCCAGGGTGGAGCTGGGCAGTGAACTGGCTTCGGATTCTCTACACTGTGCAGCAGACGCTCCCGCACTCCCTGTGGAGGCCCCTGGGGGGCGGATGAAGGTAGCGGACCCTGGACGGGTGTTCCTGGACACCCTGCGGAGGCCCCCAGGGCAGAGCCAGGCAGTGGACTCAGGACAGGCGTTCCTGGATGTCCCGCAGAGGCCCCCGGGGGGCAAAGCCAGGCAGCAGACCCAGGACTGCTGTTCCTGCACACCCTGCAGAGGCCCCGTGCTCCTGCATGCCCCGGGGAGGCCCCCAGGGGGTGGAGCCAGGCAGTGGATCCGGGACAGGCGCTCCTGGATACTCCTCAGAGGCTCCTGGGGGCGGAGCTAGGCAGCAGACCCAGGACAGCTGCTCCTGGACACCCCGAGGAGGCCCCAGGCCAGACCTCCCCTCCCACTGAGCTGACACACCTGGCACAGCTATGCCGGCCCTGGAGGCTCCCAGTGCAGAGCCGCCCTGCCAGCCTCCATCTAGGCTGGGTTAATTTGCATACAGCCGCTCTGATTGGCTGGTGGGCGTGGCTGTGAGCAGAGGCTCTGCCAGCCTAGGCAGGCAGTTACAACAGAAGCCTTTGGTTTGCTCTAGCTCCATGGCTATTGGCCTCCATCTTGGCTGGGTTAATTTGCATACAGCCGCTCTGATTGGCTGGTGGTAATGGTCAATTTGCATGTTTCTCTTTTATTATATTAGATGAGAGGCCCAGTGCACAAAGTCGTGCATGGGTGGGGTCCTGCCATCCTGCACCAATGGGGCACATCAGGTTGGGCTGGAAGCAGGGACTTGGGAGGGACTACAGGCAGTTGGATGGCCAGCCCCACCCCTGAATGGGTTGGTGGGGCCCATCAGGGGCCAGGCCAGGCAGAGGGCCGGTCAGGGCCTAGATCAGGCTAGTTGGCTGCTGAAGTACATGCCATAGCCACTGGTCATTCTGGTTGTTCTGCCATTATGGTTACTGGGCTTTTATATATACACTAGGGGCCTGGTGCACAAAATTTGTGCACTAGGGGTGTGTGGTCCTCAGCTCAGCCTGCCCCCTCTCACATATTGGGAGCCCTCAGGGGGTGTCCTATGGCTTAGACCCACTCTCTGATCCCCTCGGGGAGCCGGCCTAAGCCGAAGTCTGGCCTCCCTTTGTGGGAGGCCACCAGGCTAATCAGGGGAAGCCACCAGCCCCATCACCCCACTGCTG
>PVJC01015310.1:0-35255 GCA_004026665.1 Murina feae
TCTTTTTATTATTCTTTGTTATTTTGATCTCAGTGTGATTATCACAAAAGTTCTAAAACTGATTTTCATTTTTTGCCAATCTCAGTGTTGGCTTTCATTAAGAATTCAGCCTAATTTCATTTATTTTGATAATTTATATATTTTATAAAGTATTTATAAACCGTTAATGATAAAATACATAGGACATGTTATCCTATCTAATAAAGAGGGAATATGCTAATTAACCCTCAGGCCATCGCAAAGATGGTGGTGCTCACAGCCAATAAGGAGGGAATATGTTAATTGACTGCCCCAACCTCAAAGATAGTGGTGCCCACAGCCACAAGATGGTGGTGTTCAGTCCTCTCAGCCCTGCTGGGGTGGCAGGTGAACAGCAAAGCCAGGCTTGACCTCAGGTAGGCCAGGCTGCTCCATGTACTCCAGAGTCCCCCAGTCCCCTCAGCACCCCAGCCACCCAGGGCCAGCCCAAGGCACAGACAAGCCTCAGATGGGGATGGTGGCTGCCCAGCTGCCCAGGGCCACCCAAGGCTCAGGTAACCAGGGTCAGCCCAAGGCTTGCGCTGCTGGCAGTGGCTGCAGCAGAGGTATGATGGAACATTGCCTTCCCCTGATCACCTGGTCGCCTCCCACCCCTGAGGGCTCCCAGACTGTGAGAGGGGCAGGCCTGGCTGAGGGACACCCCTGCCCCCCCATCTAGTGCATAAATTTTCATTTACTGGGCCTCTAAATTATAAATGTAAAACTCAATGACATATTTCAAAGTGAATATGTCCATGTAACTACCAGCAGATTAAGATACAGAACTTTATAGAACCCCTCTCATGCCCTATGTCGGTCACCGTTGAATGTCACCATTCAGCTTGCTATAACCATAGATTAGTGTCTCCTTTATAGGCTGGGTGGCCTATAAAACAATAGACATTTATTTCTCACAGTTATCCATCCTGGGGAGTCTGAGACAAGGAGGCCACAGATTCTGTGTCTGGTGTGGATCTGCTTCCTGGGTCATAGCCATCTTTGCTGTGCCCTCACATGGCAGAAGAGGGTGAGCGACCTCTCTGGGATCTCTTATTAAAGTGCAATCCCATTCATGCGAGCTCCACCCACATGACCTAATCACCTTCCAAAGGGCCCATCTTCAGATAACATCACATTAGCTTTCAACAGATGATTTGGGAGGTGTGGGGGCACAAACTTTCAGTTTTTTTGAAGTTTATGTAAAAGAAATCCTATATAAGTTTTGACATAATCTTTGTATCTGACTTCATTTATTCATTTTAATTTTGTAAACATCTTCCATGGTATTCCCCAAAGCAAGTTTGTAGTTTCATCGCTATATAGAGTTTAGTTTTCTGACTATCAAAAAATGTATTTATTCCTTCTGTAACCAATGGACAATCGTTTGAGTTTTTCCTGTTTGGGCTCAATATAAATAACACTTGTATAGACATTAATTTACAATTCTTTTAATATAGAATACATAAGTGGAATGGGCGGGTCATAGAATGAATATACATATTTATATTTATAGATTTATATATGTGTATATTTATTTTTTATTGAATTCTTGAGCCTGAATATTTGCCCAGAATGGGTTTACCATATTCTGCTCTAGGAATAAGTGGAAACACATCACTTTATTTTAGTCAGGCACTGACTGTGACTGAGCTGAAAGTCTCAGCCTATCTTTGGTTCACACTCCTGGGATGCACCTCTCCTCAGTTCTCAACTGAGGGAGAAGGGTGTTTACAAGGGTCTCTATTCTCGGAGGGCCCTGGATTCCAATCTTGTCTCTCCAGTACAGTGAAACTGCCCAAAACACAGCTCTGCATTTCAGTGACTTTCTGTTTAGCCTCTTAACCTCTACCCTGCACAGCTTGGGATTCGTCAAAGGCCTCACGAAGGAGAGGCACCAGTGCTGGGCTGAGTGCAGAGACCTCCTTTTCCTGTGGAATCTTGCCCTCTCACATCCTACTTTACTTTTTGGCCCCAACTCTTCCAATTATCGTCTTTCTAGAACAAGGGTAATTGTTAGCCTCTTGCCTGAGGGCCTATGACCAGTTTGGCATTCTCTTTTCCCAAGAATTAGAAAGCCTGAGGAGAGAAGTGGCTTACAGCACGCTGCCTCGTTCTCTCTGCTTTTCTCTTCTCTTGCATCCTCAAGTGCTGATGCAGGCATCTCAAACTACGGCCCACGGGCCACATGCAGCCCACTGGAGGACATTTATCCAGCCTGCCGGGTGTTTTTTCCCCTGCTGCCTGTCCTGCTTAAAATAAGATATGTGCAGTATGCATAGGAATTTTTCATAGTTTGTTTTTTTTTAAACTATAGTCCGGCCCTCCAACGGTCTGAGGGACAGTGAACTGGCCCCCTGTTTAAAAAGTTTGAGGACCTCTGGCTCTTAGAATCACAGCTCTCATACATGGAGATGATTCTTTTGAAATCCAAATTGACTAGGTGTTCTTGACAGAAACAACAAGCTCAAGTTGGAAGTTCAAGTCTGGCCTATGTTTTACTTTCTGTTTCTATGCTTTTGTAGAAGTTTACTGTTTTTTAAAGTATTGTTTAAGTTTCTGTCCTTTATTTTTTCTTCTAACCTGGACATCGCATAGTACATGTTGATTATCATGGTAGTTTCTTTTATGTTTCAAACACACATACTTAAGCTCTGATTTCCATATTTATCAGTGAACATCACCAAAACTCTATCCAGTTTTACTCTCTCAGAAATCTCTTGTTATCTTCACACACTGTTTTTAAGATTATTATACAAATAGATTCCTTTTTCTTTATAAGGTAATGTTTGTTCTCTCTTGCTTGAATGCTGATAGAATATTTTCTCTTCAAGTTTGGCATAGATCTCGGTTTTCTATTGTTGTGCTTTCTTGTTTCTTCTAGTTTTCCCAGCTTACTTGACTAACCATGTACTGGGCAATGTCTGCATTATTCTGATTGTTAATTTAAAACATTGTCATCACATTTGTAAGTGCCTTTATTCTAATGCTGTTCATTTTTTTTTAACTTAAATAAGTCATCAGGGGTCACAGGCCAATTCCCTCACCATTACAGTCAGAGACGAAAGAAGTATCACACTTAGTCACTGCTTTCAAGGGACCCACAACCATGTAGGCAAACTAATAGCCATTGGTTGCCCAGCCAGTATCCATTTAGCCTTTCTTCCTTGTAGTCCGAATCCCAGTCATTAAGATATAACTGAAACCTGCTGGATGTTCTGAGGAGATGTTTGCCTTTAAGAATTAACGTAAATAAGTGCATTTGGTATGGCTCTCCCACACCTTTTTTTTCCTGACATGAACGTGAGTTTTGAAGTTGCAGCTGCCATCTTTATGAGTCAATAGCCAGCTTTAATGTATCAGCAGTGAGAAAAATGTCAAGAAAATCACAGCAGTGCCTGTCCTAAAATCATTGTGCATCTAAACAAATGCCCTCAGCCCCTTAGCTACAGACTTCTGGTTATGTCAGGTAACAAGCATCAACTTGCATAAGCCATGTAAGCCAAGTTTTCAGGATATGGATCTAAGTGATACATTGCAGAAAATTAGACAACCACATAGTGAGGAGCCAGATACATGGTACAAACAAAATGGCTTTGTTTTCTTAGCTTCTTCCCAGGCAGGCAGCCTTGCTGCTGCTTTATGAGAAAAGCCCTGTTGGCCCTGGGCTCCTGCACACTGCGTGGCCAACACAGGCAGCGGGTTGCACCTTCTTTTACAATCTTTTCACTTTCCTCCCTGTTCAAAGCTGCTTTCTTTCTTTTTTTCTAGACACAAGATTACGAAATAATTAGATGTGTTCCCTAGCCAGCAAAACTTGAATGAGGGCATGGGCAGCGCATTCTAAAGGTGCTGAGAATAATTTTTTCTTGTTAAACCTTTTAAGAGAGTCCATTGAGAGGTCTTTTTCTCTCTAACCAATTACCAAAGTGAAGCACAAATGGTCAGGCCTGCTAGTGACTGTCTCCAGATGGTTTCCTCATGGAACATAAGGAATCCAGACTAAATGCTCGAAACATAAAAATGGAGAGAAATTAAATTCAGAAAAATAAGTGAACATAAGAACTCAGTCATCTCTGAGACTTCATTTCCCCTTCAGAACTACAGAATCCTGGAATGTCAGAACTGATAGCATGAGGGGATCAACTCTAATGTCCAAGTAATTTAATTAGATTAATGTATCTTGATTTATCATAACTGTTAGTTGACAATGATGCTAGGCATTTTGCAAAGCATTCAAAAGAAAACAAATATAGAAACTGTAGATAGATGCCTTGGTTTTTGTACCATCTGAAATGTCTATAATCACTGTGATGATAACAAGTGATAGGAAAACTGTGTCATAAAGTCTATTTTGGAGCTATAGTGAAGCCCAACTCATTTGGAAGCTCTTTTCATGCGAATGGAATTTTCTGGGGGAAAAGTCAGTACTTTCCACATATATGCACTATGATGTTTCTCATTTTTAATCTCTTTCATTCATTCATTTATTTTTTTTCAGCACATAAATGCCTTAGACACTGCTTTTGTAATTGAATTACCATCCCCTAGTTACATTCTCATCTAGTAACTCAAAATTATCATTAGTTCCATGCACTGATGAGATCTCTTTAAATTTTAAGCATGAGGCATTACAATTGAGCTAGCTTAAGTAAAATTAAAAGTATTTATTGGCTCACATAATAGAAAAAAGTGAACATTTCTAACTGAGATGAATAGCAGTCATGGACTCGTTACTCACCAGGAAGTATTTACAAGGCCTTTCTCTACCCTCTCTCACCTGGGCTTCACTCTGGGAGTCACCGTTTCATTTATCAGAATTCTCAGTGTTGGTTCTGGATAAAATTACCCGTGAGAGAAATGTCTGTAAGACATTTTATGTTCAGAATGTGGGTGTAGGTTCAGGTGCTGTTGAACTGAATAAGCATTGTCGTATGCTGTTGGCTCATCTTGTTTGTGAATCAATAGCCAGGCATGCAGTCTATAGTAACCACTTGGTCTCCTTCTTCAGCTTCTTTATCTTCTGGGTCAAGTGCATGCTTAGATCCATGAATAAGAGCACCATCTTCTAGAAGTATCTTCAAAACAAAGCTTAGAGGTAATGACCAATTGATAAAGGTTCCCATTCATTATCATGGAGTCTGGGTCATCTCATGGTTATCTGTCCTTTCTCTATAGAACTTCATAGCCATCTTTACTTTCTAACTCTCTGCTATGTCCCAGCACCTTATGCAAAAGGAACAATCATACACAGACCATTTAACTAGCTCTTATAATCGTGTAGCCAACTCCCTTTAATCACCCCCTTAGTCTAGATTACTCAAAGGGATTCTGGTTCTCTAATTAAACCCTGACTGATAAATTGCCCATTTGAAGTTGAAAAAAGATAATGTTATACTTTCAGTGTTTGTTGAATTAAAGAATGAATGTGATTAATGAAGTTATTCTTGGTACACTACGCTCATTTATTTACTTTTCCACTTATAATACATCCTCCTATCTATCCATTTATTCTATATATATGTTTATCCATCCATATGGCTAAATACCATTTTTAAAGATCCATGAAAGCAACTATGAATAATGTACAGAACTCTTTTACGCATGCACCTGCACTCAAGTGGAAGATGGAAGCAGACCTGGGTCAATAACGTTTTGCAACTGACTTCCAACATGGGGGAATAAAAACTAGCTTTTCCAGCTGAAAGTATTGGAAAATTTTAGTTTGATGAAAAGTAATTACCTGGGCAATGAAGCAGCATGAGCACTATAAATGGCTGCATTAGAACACTGACTGGGAGTCAGCTGATTTCTTGGGTGAATTTTGCTGTGATATCTCAGCAGAACTATAACAAAATTTAGGGCAATTTTCTTCCATTTCTCCAGCCAATATCCTTCCCAGAAATATTTTGCTTAACTATTTTGATCTGTCTCTTGTCAAGCTAGATATGTGCTTGACCAGATTGATCCTTCTACATCCTGGTTGAGTTCTTCATTAAATCATCATCACAAAGTGTTTCCAATGATCACTAGCCTTAGTTCTGCTTACCACTGTGCTGTCACTCACACAGAAGCTCTAGTAGGGCTTAGGTCATAACACAGGAGAGATGAGGGCCAGTTCTCTGGAGGTTTTCTCCTGGCCTCACTGACCAAGTCCCACTCATTCTTCTCTCAGTCTTCGGGCTGCCTCTTCTTGCCACGTGTCGTGGGAAAGGGCTGCTACCCGTGAACAGCCTTTTCCTATAGTCTCTTCGGAGATCTCTCACGTTTCCCGTGGCTCGTGATATCTTTCTCTGACTCTCAGGCACACACCTTTGAGTGCAACTGCCAGAAGCAAATGTCATCCTTTTCCTTTTATCAATAGTCTCTCAGAGCTTGCACAAGTGACTTGTTTCTCAGCTGCTGAGCATCAGGGAAAGCACAGGAGGATTTTACATGGAAGGAGCATTTCAACACAGAGAGACTCCACCACTTTGCAACCCCAAACCTGGGGTGCAGCCCCAGAAGCTTGTGCTGAGCATGGAGATGAAGGAATGGCAAGTTGAGCTGCTGCTCTCTGCTCTGAGCAACTGCTCTTATTTTCTGGTTAAAGAAAAGGAGGGGAAAGGAGGATGACTTACTGAATTATGTATTCATCAAATAAAGATTGAGTCTCATTTTTTAGGACATATGAAAAAGACTAGATCCCTAACACCACAATGCTTACTGCTTACTTACCGTCTAGAGGGAAGGACAGTCAGAAATCAATTGAAAACACAGTTAAATGAAATAAGTGCCAATTCCAATGAATTCTAAGCAAGTGTGAAGAGAGTGGGAGGAGGAAGAAGGAAGGTGACCCTATTTTAGTTCAGGTTGCCACAGCCAGCTTCTGAGGGAGGTGACATTTAGCTGAAACATGAAAAATGAGAGATTGTGTGAAGTCCCTTAGTCTTAGCTGCTCATAGCCAGGGAATTGTAACTAAGTGTACATTCTCTTTTTCCAGAGACAAAAATCCTTATTGTTAATGATGTACATGCTGAGGACCTACTGTGCACACGTCAGTGAGCTGGGCGCATTGACAAGTGCTACAACAATATAAAATTCAGATCCTGACATTAAGAAGTGATCTGATTAGTCCATATAAGAAGGAAAGGGACACAGGATATCTGATTCATTATGGCTAAAGGATAAAGCAAGAATAAAACAAAACACTTTTCTAGGCACTTGGAAATGTGTTAAAATATACAATATTAGCATGAATTTATGGTTCCCCAATTTGTAACCCTTTCAGCTTAACAAGTGTGTATTAAATGACTGCTCTGCCCCCACTATGATAGGTCCTTGAAACAAGAGCATATTTAAGATGATGCTTCTGCCTCTGAAAGATGTATAGTTGCACTTTATTATTAATAACAATCTATTCAACAAAAGTTCACTATTGCACAGATTTTGTCTTCTCTTGGAAACGTAGAGATTTCCACGTTGATTTTTGTGTGTTGTCTCTGCATGGCCTCCTCATCTTCCCCATCCCCACTACTTTTCACCTCATAGTAAGATTCTTGTTCATAGTCCCTTGTGTTACAAAGCAGTGTGCATGCTGCGACATTCATCTGCCTGAACACAATAGGCACCGTCAGCCAAAAGTGCTGAATAAATTGAAAGTTGGTGAGAAGGGAAATAAAGTGTTTTTTAGATGCTGTTGAATGAGCAGAAAGAAAGAAGGCAAATCAGTAAAAAGTGTCACTGCCTAAACCAAGTTTCGTGATCACACCATGTCTTGGGCACTCTCTACCCACACCCTACACCTCTCCACATAAGGGGCACACACAGGTGCATACCCACCAGCATGCCTGTGCATCCTCTGCCCTGCAGGCAGCAGGCACATCTCTGGAGACTTTATTAGCATGCACGGGAGATTGTTTGCTTTATCATAAAGGGCTTAGGAGGTAGACAAACCTGGTTTTAAATCCAAGCTCTGCCAACCCGCTGGGTATTATTCAGAGAATAATTTTTGTTCACACATCTCCGTGTCCAATGTGGACAGTGATGCTTACTTAGTAGAAGTAATTTGAGGATGAGTCCCTGGCTCAGTTATTCATTAAACAGTTACCCTTGTGTTAGGTGAATATAGAAGTATGGCTCTTAGAAGATGTTAGACTGAGTTAATCGTGAAAGTCATTTATAAAAAGCATTTAAAAAAATGACACTAAATTTAACAAAAATACTATTAAAATATCTTACATAAATGCATATATATGTATATTTATGTAAAATAAATTTTATGTATAGAATTACCCTTAGAAAGGTAAAGACAAATAGAATTTTGAGTAAGAACTCAAAAGTGCCAGTGAAAATTAATGTGAGTTAATATCACATCTACTAGTATCAAATGTATAAAATTTACAAATCTGATAAAGCTGAATTTTGGAAATATGTGCAAATAGGCAACTTAATGTGCTTAGTTAATGTGAGAACAAATTGATGCAGTCATTTGGAGAGTAATTTGGCAGTGTCTAGTAAAGATTCAAAATGTGTGTATGTGATTCCTCAACAGTCCCAACTCCTCTATAGTGTGTTCTCCAGAGAGACTCTCATGCACACAGAATGTTTGTTTCAATAGTACTCATTGCAGAAATATCGATGCTAGTTAAAAACATGGGAAGAGCCCCATTGTTTCACAATAAAATAAATGAATAAACTCACTTGTTCTTGTATTACAGTAATCTATTAAAATGCATGACCTACATTTGTATAAACCAACAGAAACATGATGTGGGGGTGGTAAAAAACATGGCTACAGTAACAGCATAAAACACAAATGATACGCATCTCAACCAGGAGGAACTAATTATCTCTAGGGAAGGAGGAAGGAAAAAGAAGCCATAGGGAAGGATGTATTTTGCTGAATCTGTAAAGTACTTTTTTTTAAAAAGCTGAAGGCATTTGGAAAAAGATGAGTATCTTTTTCCTTATGGTATTTAATACACAAATGGTTATGATATAATTTCCTGTGATTTTCTGTGTTCTTGACATAATTCATTATTTACAATGAAAAGAATACCGTAAGTGAATGAACATGTAGATAAATGGGGAAAAGTAGCACCCTTGGCGTTATGTAAATTTTATATTTAGCCCCTATTTCACAACAGTATAATTAAAAATAAAACTGTCTAGTGGTCCTTCCTTTGCCACATCACTGTTCATACAAGAAGAACTGTCTCTATATAAATGACTTACGAACGTTTATTGTCGATGCTATCAGCAAAATGGCACATTGCTCCTGGAATTTTGAATTTGGCAGAACACAGAATTTTCTGAGTGAGATTGGGATTCTTTCCTAATGTGATAGTAACAGATACCTGAGGGTGAATCTCTTTTAATATCACTTATGTATGTATTTGTAGCTCAGTTCCCAAAACATACATTTAAAAATATTCTGAAGGAAAGGGTATTGTTGAACTAACCAAACTTTTACAAAGGGAGCTATTTGGAAGGAGGGTGAAGAATACAGGTTCTAAGGTTTGTGTGGGACACTTAGTCCCAACTCTCATTTTTGTTCATTACCCTGGCATCTCCCTGCCCAGAACAGGTTCTTAATGCCCAAGTAGAAAAGGCATGTGGGTCCTGTATTAGGACAATCATGATGACTAGTGTGGTTGGGGTGCAGGCCTAAGCCATCAGTAGGACATCCCTTGAGGGCTCCTGAACTGTGAGGGGGGCAGGCTGGGCTGAGGGACCCCACCCCCAGTACACAAATTTATGAGACTGTAGTCTCTCTCAAAATATCTTATTGACTGTACTCACCTTTTCACTTAAAAGAAAGCTCTTCACAGCTTCTCTTTGGCAAATCCCAATTGTCAATATCTCTCCTCTTGCACTTTGGGGCCATTACTTGAATATAACCACTATGATACCCTATCAGTCAATTTGATAACCTAGGTGACTAACAGGCAGATACTGTATACAGTGTGGCTCATAGGCCATTTTGAAATCTTAAAATAAAAGCTGTAATTAGGATATAAAATCATTTGTCCCTGAAATAAAAAACAGCAACAACACACATTATGGTGGCGGATCCCCCTTCACTGTAGTGACAGTTTAATATGGAAGGTGTGTCCTTAAGGTATTTTACAATGAATTAACATTGAACCTGGAGTCTCTACAATTTCTTTTTAAGTGTTAAGAACTGACCCTCATTTTGACTAGATACTTCATTAATATTCATTTGTATATAATTACCTTAATTTCAGTGATAATGACTTCAGCTACCAACTGTTTGATTGATGGAACTTGCATTTTCTCTGGAAAGGAGCTAAGATATAAAAATCACACCATTCATGCATGCCTGGTATTTTTAGATGCCTTTAATTACTAACCCGCTAAATAAGCATGCAAACCACGCTGTGATTGATAGAATCTTTTGGTTGAAGTGATTTTTTTCCCCTCAGAATTGGGAAGATGCTTGAATCAATTGAGTCCTAAAAATAACCACTGAAAGCTGAACCTTCCAGAATCAGGATGCTCTTGAATAAAGCATCTCACAAGAAGCAAGGATTAAATTGCAATCTTTAAGAGATTCTGACAGAAGAAAGAACCAACAGAAACTTCTCGTGGAGTGGAGCGGTCTGGAAAAAAAAATTTTAAAAGCCTGTAACTTTACAAATCTTCACTTATTAAAAACATGCTCAGAAGCATCATACCAGAAGCTAAACCATATATGAACTGAATGTCGTGGGGGGCAAGGAAAAATGCAAGACAGAGTACAAAATGTACAAGATCCCTATGACCTGAAGGCTAAGGAGAAGAACATGACCGAGGTTAGAACTGTGTCCATCCCGGGTGGATGATGGCATGTCCCATATCAGAACCCAGTACCAACGGGTAGTGTTTTGAGGGAGAGTCTCATCCAGAGATCTGTTGATGTATCTCCTGGGTGGGAATAAATATGTGTTCAAATGAGCACATTACACTAATGTGAAAAGCTAACTGCAACAACAACCATGACAACTACAACAGCATCAAATGATAAATCTGGAGAAGGCTGTGTTTCTAGCCAAGGATGTGTTTGGCTTGAAATTATTCCCAGGGACTTCCTTTGTTAATAATAAACAACATTATCTGAAGAAAACCTGGCAATTATAATATTGCCATCCTCTGGAAGTGTTTATGTTTATACTATATCGAAAATCAAGCATCTGATAGACTGAGAGATGGGCTTTTGGTATGTCCTGTATTCCCTTACGTTCTCTCTCTCTCTCTCTCTCTCTCTCTCTCTCTCTCTCTCTCTCAAGTCCTACACTCCTCTGTTATATTCAAATCCAAAATCACTTGTTGGTTGGACATCATCCCATGCACCAAAAAGTTGCTGGTTTGATTCCTGGTCCAGGCACATGCCTAGGTTGTGGGCTCAATCCATGATAGGGGTCATGCAGGAGGCAGCCAATTGATGTTTCTCTCTCACATCAATGTTTCTCTTTTTCCCTCCCTCTCCCTTTCTCTCTCTCTAAAAATCAATAAAAATATTTTTAAAGAATATTTGGACTTTTAAAGACAATATTTCATAATGCCTTATGAATCTGTAATTGATGAATTTGGGAGAAATTAAAGGCAAGACAAAAGAAATTGGGGATACATTTTTTTTCTCAATACTTCATCAACTAGGAAGAATATAGCTCTGCCTAACTTATCAATCCCCATTCAATATTTATCAGCTGTTTATTTCTGTTAGACTATAGATATTCATTAGCTTTTTGCGGGGAGGACCTTTCTATAGACTGGTACTAAAGATAATAACTAAGTAGTAAAGGCTTCATTGCTTCTCCCATTGAGTGGAGTACATTTCCAGTCTTAGAGCTGATTCTGTAAAAGTGGGGCTTTCTGGCTGTCTTCCTCCTTCTCACCATAGAGAAATTTTAAAATATGGAATTCAGTAAGACGGATGAAAGATAAAGAAGTTAATAAAGCAAAGCAAAAAAACAAAAACAAAAACACACAGACAAAAACAAAGCAGTAAAAATAAAACTGTATTTATAATGATCTTCATGCATCATATTCAAGGCTTGTTTCCAAGGCAGCTGACCCAGGGAAATGAGCATAGGACCTGCTCATTTTGCACACAGGGGAAAGGATCCTCCCAGGGTCCTCTCAGCAGTGGCTCTGCTTATCAGACACTTCCAATGACTCTTGAGCTGTGTCCCTTTCTCCTTCCTGTGTAGTGGAAATAACACTCCTGACTTCTCCTTCCTTTGTGGCATATACTCAAGAAAAAAGAAGAAAAAAACAGCAGCAGGATGTTGCATTGTAGAGCGTCTGAAGGCCATGTGGAAAGAAGGGAGCTGCAGTTATGTTAACATAAGGAGAAAAGAGGGTGCTAATGCACTTCGTTTCTTTTACTTTTCTTCTTCCTTCTGTTCCCAATGGCCTCTTTGGTCTGTGACACTATGGGTGTGTTCTCTCTGGGATCTGAGCTGGATTATGCCATATTTTTTTAAGTGACAAGTGAAAATGGAAAATTAAACCTTACAGCCAGAGTTTATTGTCTACATTAGCTCAGAGCCATCTGAGTCTGGGATCTTCTAGCCCTGCTGTGCTAAAGAGGGGGGCCATTGGTAACCACTCATCCCAGGGTAGACTCCCCACCTTGATTCTCTGGTTTACACAGGACAGTCGCTCCCATCTGCCACATCCAAAGGGCACCGATAAATCCTACCTCATGGCCACAGAGACTCTCAAACTAGTCAAGAGAGAACACGTAAACATGTCTTTGCTCTGAAGGCGACCACTACCCTGAAAGAAAGTGCTGTTAATGTCAGAAGAAGAAAGTGGGTGATATGAATGGTGCTCAGTATGGAATGGATTTGTGGAATGGATGAATGTAGGCCTTATGTCTCTGTATAGGGGAAAGGATGAGGTTTGTTAAGCAGGGAACTCTAGATGAGACTATAGGAGAGGAAATAAGAAGAGTTCCTCTTTGCCAGAGGCTATTCTAAACACATGCACGCATCACTTTATTTAATACTAGAGGCCCAACACATGGAATTCATGCAAGGGGCCCGGCCCTCGCAGCATTCCCAGCTGCCGCCTCAGACCCAGCTGCCTTGTGGCCCTCTCCCCGACCCACTGGTCGTCCTGGAAGGTTTTTCTGGAAAGTCATCCTGCCATCTGGTCTAATTAGCATATTAGCTCTTTATTATATAGAATTCAGCTCAAGCTAATTAAGATTTGCTGTATTATGTAAAAATTCAACTCATTTTACAAGGAAAAACACAATTTCTAAAGAAATTTAGGAAGTTTTATGTAGTCCTGTTACCTAGGGAGAAAGACCAGAGTCTGTGTTCCACTGATGCCAGGCCCTGACCTTCCTGTTCCTACATTGTCTCTGCATGGACTGCCCAAGCCCATCCACAGCCTTCCATCACTCATTCCAAAGGCTTGCTCCCATCTGGGTGTGTTGAAGTTCCCCAGGGTGCAGCTGAAACATCAGCTCTTTTTGAAGTCCTTCCCAATTGTTCATTCATTCACAGGTGCAGTCCTTCCCTTATAAATCACATGGCACCTAGGGATACCTGTCATATCTCACTAACCATATTCTGCCTTGCATCATTCCTTCAGTGACAGCCTTATATTCATCAATAAACTGCAGCTTCCCTGAGGATCTGTGTTCTATTCCTCCTTGCCTCCACTTCCCTATGATGTCTATTACTATGTTGTGCAAAATGAATTTTGAAGAGACTCAAGGAAGAATCTGGCAATTTTCTTGCTGCCTGCATTATATGCTGATGAGATGTGTAGATTTGAATGTTTACAACCTGTTAACCTTGCTTTAAGTATTGAATATAAAATTATCCCACTTCGTGTATGTCCATAACTTAATGACACTTCTGGGGAATATGGAAGCAATCACATTAGGGAGCTCTTATAAAGCTCATGAATCGCCTCTGTCTGATAGTTCCATGTGGCAAGAAATAGGGAAACCAGTGTTTTCAAACACTGTTTTGAATGAACAAATAGTTGTTGCAAAAGCTTCATGAATGCACAGATGATATATAACTATATTAAATATACTATCATCCTCCCATTTAAAGTCTACTACTCTCTTTATTCATATCATAGTACTTAGTCACAGTTATCTGGGTAGAAAGAAGAGAAATGAGGACTTACTTTTCAAGGGTAAGAGAAGGTTATCTTGATTGAAGTGTTTAAGTCTCCCCCCCATCTCCCAATTCCAGTTATCAAATATAATAAATTACCTTCCTGCCCCCAGGAGAATTATTAACATGGATATAATATTTCCCAACCCCTCTATCTCCCTAACACACTAAAACCTTAAGTAATATTTTACTCTTGGCACTGTGTATTTGTTCTTCCCAAAGGAGAAATTATTCATGTGAAAGATGTGCCTACATAGGAATAGAGATAGAAAGAATCCCATAAGATCCTTATGTATGCTCAGTGGCAGGTAGGTGCCTACATATTGCCTAGGAAACAGGTGTGAATTAACAGTTAGGGATCATGAATCCTGAAGAATGGACTATGCACCTAGTGTAATGGAGAAGTAGGCCACTCCTCTGGCCCGTCAATCCACATGAATTCATGCCTATACATCTTGGGTGATTGCAGTTGCGTTTAAGGTACTCTCATATATACCAGGGCACTTGACTATTTCTAGAACGTGAGACATTCACCTATCCTTGCTATATCCTCCCAAGATTCTGTCATCTCTAAAAGTCAAGATCTCATTGATGCCTAAGGATAGTACAGATTTGTTTGTTTTCATGAAGAACCATTCTGCACTCTGTTCATATAATTCTTTTTACTGTTATGAAATCATTTAGGTTTCTCCAAATTTCCATCATCCTTCATTTGTCTCTCTTTATGATTATATTAATTTCCACTTTAAGCTGTAGGTGTGTGAGTTAGCTTCCTTTGGAAACAGCAAAAGTAGGATCTCTTCAGCTTTGTATCCTTCATAGTTGCTCTAAATTTGTTAGGAGGAATGTTGGGGAAAAATGAAATGAAAAAAGAGTATGAGAACAGAAAAGAAAGGGAAGGGAAAAAAAGAAGCCTCTCAGCATTATTTTCACTGTGATTATTAGCCCAGGAAGCAAGATGTGGTAAAAGATAAATATCTTAAGTCAGGGAAGCTGGATTCAGATTCCAATGCTGTAGTTACTGGCTGTGTGCTTGTAGATACTTGACTGAACTTCTTTGAAACCTAGTTTCTTTCAAAGAGGAATGGGTTTAATAAAACCTAAGTTGTGGGGTTGCTTAAAGATTACAAGATTCTGGTGCACATGGATCACACAGGACATACCAGGTACAGTTAGCAGGCAGTGAATGGTAGTTATATTGTGTTAACCCTTTCTCAGTGGACCGGCTTCCTATCTCACCAACTAATTGCATTCACTTATTCTTTCTCTAAAACATATCCCCTTCATAGAATGGCTTTTATCAGCTCACATTACTAAGAAACTAAGGTTGCACATGTTTGTATTAATATATATCTATATCTATATCTATCTATCTATCTATCTAGCTATCTATCTATAGATAGATAGATATTAATGTACCTAGTGTAATGGAAGATAAGAGAAAGTTATCTTTTTTAAAAATATATTTTATTGATTTTTTTACAGAGAGGAAGGGAGAAGGATAGAGAGTCAGAAACACTGATGAGAAAGAAACATTGATCAGCTGCCTCCTACACACCCCCTACTAGGGATGTGCCTGCAACCAAAGTACATACCCTTGACTGGAATTGAAGCTAAGACCCCTCAATCCACAGGCCAACGCTCTATCCACTGAGCCAAACAGGTCAGGGAAGAGAAGGTTATCTTGATTAAAGTGTCTAAGTCTCCACCCCATCTCTCAATCCCAGTTATCAAATATAATAAATTACCTTCCTGCTCCCAGGAGAATTATTAACCCTGCTTTAAGTATCGAAGATAAAATTATCCCACCTTTCAGATTGGATCCAAACCATTTTTGAATATATTATATCTGTATACATATATGGCAGATGCAGTAAGCGTCACAATACTTAGAAATTACTTTAAACATCACATTTTGTGCACATAATCATTAGACATAGATATGGTCTTTTTTGTGTGTGAAAGCATGCAAGTTGACTCCTCAGGTTAGTGCTAAAAGATTAGGATGATCTTTTTGTAAGAGTGTGCTTGCTGTGTTCTTCCAAAAAGCAAAAAAAAAAAAAAAAAAAAAAGCATTGTCTCTCTGCCTCTGTCTTGAAAGCTCCGTGCAAAGCTCTTTACAAAGTGTGTGATGTATTTGGCTCTTAGTTATTTTCCCAACTAATAGCCTCACTCTTGGGTAGCATGGAGCAATTTCAGCCATCGCATCTGGTCCTGAGAACACCCAGCTTGTGAAGAGGTGAGCATGTCTCATTCTGTGTCTTCAAAGAGAGCCTCATAGGCTCCCCTTCATATCTCATTGTCCAGATCACATGCCCACTCTCAGGCAATCCCTGGCAAGGGGAATGAGGTGGCCATGATTAGTGGCCATGCACCTGATGCATATGCTATGCAAAGTAAAGATAGATATATGAAGTGAAGAGTTTTGTATTAGAAAGGATCAGATGGGCATAAAAATATGGGGCAGGTTACCAATAGTGAGGACTCTGGTGACTTTCTGAATATCAAAGTGACTTTCTGCAACTTTAAAATGGGAGCCAGTGTTCTTCAATGATGCAATGGGAAAATTGATATGGAGATAGTTCATTGATTTTAGTACATAAGCAAAACAAGAGTTGGTTTTAAGTTTTTAGGACAAAATCAAGATCTCTTTCTCCAAATGCTGTTTCTCTCTACTTTGTAAAAAATGCTGGACCAAACATGTTTATCTGACCTAGTAAATAGGTAAATGAAAGAGATTATTTATAAAATTAATTAAGTAGTATTTCAGTGTTTAAAAACCTTTAAATTTTACCTTAATGGCAGTATCAACACTGGAATCTGGAAGAAGCTCAACCACCCAGATATAGCTGGGAAACAACCCACAGAAGTGTTGAGATGCTAACACACGAGTTGTCATGAGCATGTGCTAGGCTGTGTCCTGCCACCTTGTTTTCTTGATTCCTGCCAGTTTTCTGAATCTGGTTCACCAGAATTTTGTTGGATCTGTGAACTACTCCATAACCTCTGTCACTAAAATGAGCCAAAGTTTGTTTGTGTACTTGCATGCATGAATACTTACTAATAAGGCTCTGTTAAAAAACCAAAAGCTATGGGGTATTTAGAACCAGAAATTAATGTCACATGGCTGCCTCTTTCACTCCTTGAAGATTCTGTAGACTCGTGACTATTTTTGAGCCACCTACCTCCTGCTTTCAGATTGGATCCAAACCATTTTTTCTCCTCTTCAGCTTTTCTTATCAAAAGGAAGTTCATAGCTCCATGGCATGTGGGCTAAGATTATAGTCCAAAAAAAAATCGGTATCTCAGATCAAAAATTTCTTTTAAGACTATTCTTGCTCTGGAAAAAGAAATAAAGGAAAGATAAAGAGCCACAGTTATTTTGTGGTTCTGACAATTGTTTTCAAAAGTCTATTCTTGGCAGAAGAGACCTTTATCCTCAGATCAACAAACCTGTCTGCTGTAGGAAGCCTGTGGGTTTTGCAGAAGGCATTAATGCTTTGGTCCCTACTGACATTTATGTATTCTGTTTGTAAACAAAGCAATGTCTTTACAAATCCTGCCCTTTATAATTTTACCAAGTCCTTTTGCCTACAATGGTTAAATATTTTTCTCTTCTAAAAGCAAACAAAAAAAATATGTCTTGTATAGTGGAAGCCAAAAAGAATTATCTTTAGCATGTGAAAAACCATTCAGTAAATATTTACAGGGTACCCTCTCGACGTAAATTTCCTATGCTAGATGCTCTTCATAAACAGACTGGTGGTAGGGATAGCAGGTAGGTCTAATTTGTAGCATTTTCCGATTTCTGTGATATAAACTATACTCCCACTACCATGGCTAATCTCAAGGTACCAACATGGACTTACCTGAACATAGAATTGGGGGCAGATAATCACAATTGCCAGTACATCATTTAGGTTTCAGAGTTTGAGAGGGCAAGGAAAATCACATTTATACCAATGAGGAGTATTTTAAAAAGGGAATGATTCTTCCGGGCAGGTGAGCATGGACAAAGCATTATTCATGAGCAGTCCAAGGTGAACAACATGGTGGTGCTAGGAGAGGATGGTGAATATTCCAGAAATGGCAGGAACAGGGAATGAAAGGTAAGAGAGGGGAATAAAGCAGGGAAGTGGCAAAGGGAATATGCTGGGAAAATGAGCTGGATAAGTACGGCAGGAAGTAGCACATCCACACCATCAAGGAAAAAAGTGCTGAGGAGATGTCTTCCATGTGGAGCCCCACATGCATTAGAGTGTGCATAGATATCACCCATGAAAAGCAAAGTCACGGATCACATTTCTTGGGGAGCACACTAAGTAAGCCAGCAGCACAGGCCCTAGAAATTATCCTTTCCAGATGTCATCCCGCCAGCATTTGCCTGGAGGTGCTTTCCATGTCTCCAGACTTACTTTAGGTTACATGTATTTTATATCTAAGAAAGGTGGCAGCAGTTGGGGACAAGGGCCACAACAGTATCTTCAAGTGTGCATTCAGGCTGTGGCTCTTGCCAGAGGGATGTCACTGGAGAAAAATAACTCTGAATTATCTATGTCCTTTAGCAATTTTGGACCCAGCCAGAAAGCCAGTTTCACTGTGATGCCAGGCTGGTAACTGAGTGGGTCCAGAATTCCCAGACAGCAGACATTCATCAGCGAAGTGCAATCTGAAAACACAGAATCCTCTGTACAGGGGAGACACTGTATTCCGAGTATCAGCTATCCCTTCTGTCTCAGGGACTCCTCTTCACTGGGGTAGAGCAGGATAATGATGATGAGTGGCTCTCAATGGAGCACAAGGCACATGAGGAAGGGATGGAGCCAGACTCTCCTCATTTTCTCTGCTTCACTGCACTGAAGACGTAAAACACCTGCAGGACACTTTGCGAGTTTACTACCTCTTTTCTCTTCCCTCCCACTCCCTGGCAGCACTGATGTTGGGCTGCTTCCTTACATTTTACAATCATAAAGTTGGAGGCTGTCTTTGAATCAATATTTCTTTCCTGCTTTCCTGGAAGGTCTGTCACTCCATCTGCCATATCTTCAGGGGATCTCACGGAGGAACCACGGCCCAAAGAAAGAGTCTTTGCCCCAGTTCAAAAAGCAGAGTCAGGGTTCACGTGTCATCTTCAGCTCCTTCACACCTAAAGGATTCACTGTATACTACATAGAGGGACTCTACCTGCAAGGCATGGAAGTGACTGCTTAAGAAAGGCCCCAGGTAAAAGCAGAATAGCAGCTCAGAACAGAAGCAGGTGTCTATAAAATGGAGTTGTCTCCCTTTTCAGACATCATGCTTGTTCTAAACGTGGATTGAAAACACAAACAGTGCAGCACATCTATTTTATGTCCACTTGTTACTGACAGCTGTACTGGGCCCAGTACACTGAGGCCCTGTCTCATTTTTGTTCCCCTATGAAGGAGGGTCTTAGTATCCTATGCATGTCTCAGCCTTTTCAGTGGTTACAGATTTGGGAGGAGGGAGGAAGGGTGGCAGAACCGTGTTGCCCTTCAGCAGGTTCTTGAACCTGGGAGATGGGCCATGGCTGATGAACTCCCTTCTATGACCATCCTGTCTTTGAAGGAGAGATCACATGACCTCCTGTAATAACAGTATTATTTCCTCAATTGTATTCACTCATCTTGGATACAGGTTCTTCCTACACAAAGGCTCTGGGTTCACTCCATCCCTGTGTCCCCCTCCCCTGCCCCCCGGAATGTTTAATTGCAGGCAAGAAAGACATCTCTGTCTTGTTTTTTTGGACTGAGTCCCATTTAGCTGCTTCCCTAGGACCACTGGCTACGTCTATCATGACACCACATTGCTCTGAAATTCTCACTGTATGCATCTGTCTATTTTGCATGGGCAGGCAGTGTGGCCCATTCACTCCTCTACAGAGTAAGGCAGACCTTAGGAGATCTAATAGATGGTTGGATTTCATTGCTTTAAACTAGATAGGAAAAATTGCTGTTGCATTAAAGCTCTTGTGATAGTCTTCATTACCAGTCCTTCAGTCTTGGGTCTGGAAGGGCAATAATGAATTAAAGGGCCAACTCCCACTACCAAGGCCCAGCTAGTGACACTCCCAATCCAGGCCAATATCTATTTTCTGCTCCATGATCTCCATCTCCTGGATAGCCTCTTTTCCTCTTTTTCTGTTAAGAGATTCTTTCTGGTAATGAGCCCAACATAGAGATCCATGGAAACTTTTGACACTCGTCCTAATGTAACTGGTCCCATCGTTAGCCCAGCTTAAATGCAGTGCAGGGAAAGCTGGATTTTGAGACCACATATAGGAAGAAACATGAGCGTGTTTACTTGTCTGCTATTTGTCATTTCTAGTCCAGTCAAGCATCCTGTCTTATTT
The DNA here is from genome assembly GCA_004026665.1 of Murina feae. Classification (NCBI taxonomy): domain Eukaryota; kingdom Metazoa; phylum Chordata; class Mammalia; order Chiroptera; family Vespertilionidae; genus Murina; species Murina feae. The sequence continues at coordinate 20,516 of PVJC01015310.1, forward strand.
GGGCTCTACTACGCCCCATATACCTCGTCCTTCTCCCGTGTAAGATAGTTAGGAAATGGTCTTTAGAGCTTTCCCAAGCACTTCAGAGCAGTGTTGTGTAAAGGACAGAAACAGTCTTTGGACATGGAGAGCCCAAAATCTTGTCAGTATTGGTTTCATCCTTTCGTTAGCCAGCTGAGCATTTGAACAAGTCACAAGTCATTTAACTCTCTTGACCTTGGGTCTTTCCTTTTCTTTTTCTTTTTATATTCAAGTAGTTGCATTAGATGATCTTTAGGATACTCTATAGTTCCAGATTCTGTAAGGCGTTGATTCTAGCTCTTCTAAAACCATCAATGCAATTAGGTTATTTGAATTTAAATGAGCCCATTCTAATCTGTTGTGAGCAAATGTATTAGTGCTAATAATTGTCTCCTTTTAAGACTGTGAAGCTAATATCTTCTCTAAGTGAAGGATATTAGTATTTTCTTGCCTCAAGAACAAATTTATTAGATGTCCCACCAACACAGGCCATGATCACCCACACCCCAAACCAGCCACTACTCTGAAAAAAGGAATTGAGTACTGCTAATTTATAGTGCCCAAGTGGAAGAGAAACCGAAACCTTTGTACACACTTTGTAAAGTGCCTGCTTACGTGCCAACGTCTGAAGTTGCTCTTTTCATTGGGCTTCCAGTCTCAAGCAGTATTTTTAATTCACAGAGTAAAATCCTACCAAGTTTGAAATCTGTTGCATCAAGTCACCAGAGGGACTTGACATCTCTCTCTTTCAGAGAGGAAGTCAAGCACAGCGGTTCAATTAAACCAGCACTAGGTCCTGCATTCCAAAGACTGAAGTGCTCGAGGGAAAGGCATCAAGAAGAAAGTTCTATGCTCCTGTTCACCCCTCTTGGCTAGAAAAATCATGGTGGTTGTTGACCAGAAAATTGAAAAGGAATGAGATGCAAGATGGCAGCCATTGCCTCCTTTCTATTAACCTCCAGGCTGGAGTACTCTGCAGAAAGAAGGGTGACCAAGATGAATAAGATGAATTACCTCTTGCACCTCAGTGCATTGCCTCACTCATGGAAGAAGGCTCAGATGTTTGCAATTCCCACCAGGAAGTACCAAAGATCATAGAAGTCATTAGGATGGAAGTTTTTAGATCAGCCAAGCAAACCAGGTATCTGGAAGGGGAAAAAAAACACACACACACACACAAAACTGCTTCTAGGATTTCAGAATAAATGAGAGGTGAAATGGTTGAACTGCTATGATAATTATTGGCTCTCAAATTAATGGTAATAATTACCTTAGCAAATTGCCATGCAACTGTTCATTGAACAAGTTCATAATCTAATCCTACATTGTTGTTGTTTTTGAAGATAGTTTCTCTCTATTTTTAAGTGTTGAAGCTAAAGCTTCTTGCTTTAGACTAATTTGTTCTTTAATCCCTGCAAACCAAAGCTCTTGTTGTGCATAATGAGAGTAAAATGATTGAAGGAAAGTATTTAATGAATATCAATCCCATGTCCTGTGCAAAAGAATCTTGAACATCTCACCCCGGCAGACCTATCCCCAGACTGTTGTGGGTGCATTTGGTTCATTAAGAATAAAATAATGAACTGTGATCTCTGGGTCCCCTTTGAGACTTCTTGGAGCCAGGAGAAGGTGGCTAACATGAAGCAGAGCTACTCCAATTCACTTTGTGCAAAGGATGAGGTGGCATTTTTCTTCACACAAGCAGTTAGAGGAATTTTTCCTAATGTAAGTGAGATATTTGCTTTACTCTCCCCTGGCCCCTTCTGATTCTCTGTGTTCTTATAGCAATTATTCCTTTGGGTTTTATATGTGACACCACTTTCTCAAAAGGCAGACAATTTTTAATTGTTTTTAAAAGTTATTATTGATTTTTTTATTTGCAGTTATTGTCATTGTCATTTTGATCATATAATCTTCGGTTACTTGCTTAATTATTTCATCATTCAACAGGAATCCACCAAGCTTAAACTGGGTGTCCAGTTCTGTGCTCATAAAGGACAGTAAAATATATTCCATACAGTATTACAACCAAGAATGAAACAAAAACCAACAAACAAACATACACGTGGTTCAAATTGTTCGCTAAGTGAAATAGCAAACTCTCCAATGCGGGAGGAATTTCTGTAGTTCTGGGTGGTGAGGAGAACCTGGTATGGAGGTGAGATCTGAGTTTGTCTCAGAATAATTTGTCATGGCACAATCAATGAATGGACAGAAGAGAGGACACATGAATACTACCTTAAATAACACAAGACAAGAATCAGGAGAATTTTTATCAGACACATATTCCAGTGTTAATGACAATCTATAAGTGGCACTAAATTTCAACGTAGGAAGTAGGAGAGGACAGGGTATGTGGAAGGAAGTAGGGATATTTGGGAAGGCCCCTAGCATAGTGCTTGATGCAGTTATGTAATAAAGGGCTGTTGAATGAATGAATGAATGAATGGATCTTGTAGTGCTGCCGTTACACCCATAGGCTTCAGAAGCAGAGAAGTTATACTTTGGAGTCCTTTCTCTGCTACTGATGGGAACTTGAGCAAGCCACCTAACTTCTAAGATTCGACTTTCTCATGGGTAAAATGTGTAGTTACTCTAGTTATATCAAGTCTCTGTGAGGTGGGAATGAGCTAGTGCATTTTAGATACTTGGTAAGTTACCTGGACATTGTAAGCACTCAACAAATAAAAGTTATTGCTATTAAACATTTTTTATCATCATTTTGATTACACATATACAAGAGGTTTGTGAATGTAGGTTGGAGAGAGGTATATAGAAAGAGTGTTATAGAAGTGAGAATGTGTAGCTAGGATGTGCTTTTGTGCAAAGAGATAGAAGCTGATACCTTTTTACATTGAAATGCTGAGGAGCCCTGCTCTTAGCAAGCCTCACTGGCTTTGGAAAAGGACTTTTTGTTACTGAGCTACAATAATCACACCCAGTTTGGGCTTCCCAGTGCGTCAGTATCCTGACTATCTCTTTTGACAACAATTAATATCTTAGAGCCATGTTTCCTGAACCTGCCTACGTAGTTGTTCACAGGTGAGGGGATTCCCGAATTAGGGCATTTTATGTCTCAAAGCTACTTCAGTTTCTTGAATGTGTCATAAAGAGTAACAGTCATTCTGACAAATGTCATTTTATCCATATTTGCTAGATAACCTTAGACTTTCAGGTCCTTCAGACAGCTGTAAACTTCCTGTACTATAATTCTACACAAGTTTCTTATCGTTTTAACACAAGAGAACCCTCAACTGAAAATTAATTTAGGGAAATTGCAAGTCTCTTTGCTGTGTTCGCCTGTTTGTAAATGATAAGGGCCATCAACAACAGTTTTAATAATTCGGTCCTTTGCGCAGCAGCAGCAGCAGCAGCAGTAGCGGCTTATGATCCCAGCCACCGCCTCATACTCACATGAGCTGATCCTCATTTCAAGCCAACACTCGTTCCTGTGATGAATTGCAAGGGCTCATCCCAATTTACTACATGGCTTCCTTCATATGGAACATGCGAACCAGACTATCTGCTGGAGACCTGGCCTGTGAGGGTTTCTCTGCACAGACTGCAGGAGAGGAAATTACACAGGGAAAGATATTGCACTTATCCTTTTTTCTTACATTTGTTAAATGACTCAAGAATTGCTAAAAACAAAAAACAAACAAACCTCAGCTCACGGAGTAGCTGTCACTAGAGGGATGCCAGACAAAGGGGACAGTGGACAAAGGAATCAAGAACAATGGCACCAAAAACTGAGGCTAAGAGAGATTATATAATTTGCTGCCCCCAAATCACACTGTTAATGTCAGAACTCAGAATCCCATCCATGTGTTTCCAGCTCTCTGTGCCAAGTCCTGATTGTACACTGAGTGCATGGAGAGGAGAAGGGGGCTGGCGGGAGACTGAATGGGATCCTTTGAAGCAGATAGTAGGGCTCATTGCACTTAAGTTTCATGAGCATTCTTCTTCTTCTTGGCACTCTGGTTTTGGGGCCACCATTAGTTTCTATATTCTGCCTTTTGAGGTACATAGCAGAGGACCTATTGCTAGGAGGAGATATGCTCTTTATACGGGCCCCCTTTGTGCAGCTTTCGTGTTTTCTCCTCCATCAAGTTCTCACTTGCCGGTTGTCCCACATTTTGCAAACTTGCCTTCCTTCCAGGCTGTTAAGGTTGAAAGGAGCTTGAATTGATCTCTCCACTCAGCAATACATCCCAAGTCTGGAATGGATGGGGAGGGGACTGAGCCTACCACTGGGATGGAAATCACCTCGGATAGGCCAGCTCTCCTGTCTCCCTACCAACACCAGGGTTGCAAAGGCCCAGGTAGCAAGGTGAGCCTGCTCTGCAGTAATTGTAGCCCCACTGCTGTTCCTGAGCCCGTGTTTATTGTCAGTGCTCTGTGTTTGCAGCCTGTTTCCTAGGCTTGAAATGCAAAGTGCGTTGTATCTAGAAACTGACAAGTAAAGATTTTTATCCATTTGTTGTGTCGGGTGTGATAGCACAAGCAGTGTGTTTTGTACTTAAAACACAAGCTGGTTTTCTATAAAAATGCATGGGAGTGAAAGCTCGGGCCCAGGGAAGCCATTTGATGAATGCATCCTGGTAGGCAATTAAGAAAGGGACAAGATAATGCAGGGAAATTATATTTCTCTCGTTTTGCACGAGATTCAGTGTTGCTGTCTCCTAATATATCAGCTACTTCTATCGGCATGCCACATTGAAATTTTCCTTCCTGAAATTTATGGGTGCACATTGGCCATGTATCATTGCTCTTATTTAATTTCATGGCAAACACAGGCACATCTCCACTTCCCTCTAAGCTGCACCTTGCTGCAAGCAACAAATTGAAGAAATATATGCCTTCTCTTGGAGGATAAGGCAGGGAATAAACATTGTTCTGAGGGCGGGACAGGTTTCTGCAGATCTCTCTATCTCTCTCTCTCTCTCTCTCTCTCTCTCTCTCTCTCTCTCTCTGGAGCACACAGAGTGGACATGCAGCCTTCCCAGGTTCCAGGGCTGACAGGGAGTGCACTGCAACCCTGGCCATTGGAGGGTTGCTCAAAAAAATGACTTCTCTCGTTACGGTAACACATACCAAATTCCAAGGCGACTAGATATGGCCTGGACATTCAGCTACCTTTAAACTACAGCATGCATTTGTCTCTTTAAAAATACATTCCAGACCCACTCTTCAGCAAGGCTCTCATGAAACCCAGACTTGAGATTTGGTCTTAATGCTTCTGTTGTGTCTGCAAACACTCAGCATGTCCTCAACAAGAGGAGGCACTGACAGCGGGGTAAGCAGCCCCGCCCCTCACATCTCTCTCATCAGTCTCCCACTGTTTCTGACATTCCCGTGATATTTCACAACTTTGTGTTCTGCTTTCAAGGCTCCACATGACGACTTAGCACACTTGTTGGAGAGTTGGAGTGGGATAAGCTGCAAAGACAGTAATTAATAAGCCACAATAACAATATACACTTATTCAGCTCTGTGCACTAAAGCATTCTGAATACTTTATGTACATGGTCATGTTAAACCTACATAGCATCCTTATATATCAGATACTCTTAAGGTCTCCATCATAGAGTTGGAAATCTGAGACACAAAGAGATGAAATTGCCCTATGCAAGGTTATTAACCTATGAAGAAGCTATGAGAGGCCTGTAACCCAGGTCTCTGACTCACCTCCTTGCTCAGTCATGTGCGTGTACCACCCCTGAAGCAGCCATCCCTTCCAGAGAGCTCACTGGTGTCCCAAATTAGACTTCCTGCATCTGGCAGGCTCAGAAGAAAAGAGATAATGAATGACAAGCTCTGATGGGTAAAAGGAAGAGGAAATTGTATGTTAGCAGACCTTTTGCCTTTCCACAATTTGAGCATCTTGTGTCTCAGCTAGATAGTAGTAACATATAGAGGATCTTAATTAGATAAAAAGGTGAGAAAAGCAGTGTGTACTGGGAAAGAACATAGGCTATGCTGGCATTGAGTTGACATCTTGTATTTTCAAGTTTCCAATCAGTCTTATCTGAGCATAGGGAAGATTTCAAACATGAGCACAGGTGGGACCAGATCAGGGTAACTGTGTCCCCCAGGATAGGGGGAATTTCATAGTTCTGATCCTTAGTGGTGACATTCACAATAGTTAAGAGTGTGTACAGCACAGGGCCTAACCACAGGACAGATGCTGGCCCTGGTGTTGGAGACAGCATCTGACTGTCCCCTCAGGGGAAGTCTGCAAGGTTCTAGAAGGGGGACTGGGTTGGCAGGGAGGTAGGGAGCTTGCACAGTGGTTATTCACACACCACAGGGAAGATTTTTCATATTTTAGCCACAACTGGGTAAATACCTTCTACTTTCAACCTAGCTTGTACAAAATGGAGAGCCCCAAGACCTGATTTCAGAAGGTATGGCTCTACAGAGCAGTGGGGGTAGTTCTTATATCTAGCCCTTGGCAGGAAGAGCTTTGCCTGATCACGTGGACATGGCTGTTACCTCACGCCTCCTCTTCCTACTCCCATGCCCCATCGCTCGTGAGTGTTGTTAGGACCTGCCTCTCTGACTTCCCCTGCTTAGTTGCAAGAGCCTATTTCCTTCCCTGGGTCAGTCCTGGTAGAGAAAGCTAAGGTCAAAGCAAGCTCAGAGACTCCAGGGCTGTGTAGGGAGTTATTCTGCAGCCCTCAGTCTGTGGTTCAGTGGGCCCCACCCCTCTCCTCACCCCTGCAAACCAGCCTGGTCTCCATGACTCTGCTCCCTACAGGGTGTGGAGTTCTCCCCATCTGGGATTTCTCCTCAATCCACTTTCTCTATTGGGTCCTGCTCCCATGAGAAAGATTCCTCTCCAGCCCCACCTCGACAATTCTTGTATCTTAACAAAACAAGGTCATGCATATGCTAATAAGACCACAGATTTTAAATTCTAGCTCCAGTCTTTCTAGTAGGCTATCCCCAGGCAAGTTGCTATTTTTCTTCTTATAAACCATACAGTTCCACTTCCAGAATGCAGCTGTGATTGGGGAAAAGAGTATTTTGTTTTCACCATGTACCTATAATAGTTGCACATTAGCAACTATTCCCAGGAAATCAACCACTCTGATCTAGTTGTGGTGAGAAACATAATTTGTGAACAGGTGCCTTGTTCCCTTGAATATTCATTCCTCTGTTAAAAAGGCCCTTGTCCTCCAAGACTCAGTCCTGGCATCATCTTCCCTGGGAGTTTCTCCACCCCAGCTCAGCCTCACCTCTGGGGCCACGTGAGACATGCCTCTTAGGGACTCTGAGCTCCTCCTGGTCTCACTACTCTTTACCTAGAAAATTCTCTGACCAGGTTGTGAAGATCTTTGAGATCAGGGACTATGTCCTTTCTTTTATATCTCTCTTTTTGCAGAAGACTACATAATGCCTAGTGCTCAATACATAATGCTCGAGGAATGAATGAATAAAAGAAAACAAGTAAATACCTGTATCATTTTTTTTTGTAAAAAACCTCCTACTTGATCTTTACATGAGTCTTTTTAACAGAGCAAATATTAGCATCACATGATGGCAGACCTAAGACCCAGACAAGGGAAATGATTGGCTTAGCTTGGGTAAAACGAGAAAATATCTGGGCTAGAACCCAGGGCCCAGAATGCCAGAACTACAACCAGTCTCCTCCACCTCCGGGTTCTGTACTCTCTCAGGGATATTTTATAATCAGATAAGTTGCCTGAAGTTTGTGTTTTCTGCTGCCGTGATACTTCACTGCTCTGCACTGTTATCTTGAGCCAGGGATTGGTCCTTGGTGTCAGGAAGTGGTAGTTATTGCAACATAGGGAAAAAGAAGTGTGCTCTGTGCTTTGGAGGCTCACCCCCTGTTATTAATTCAGGTGCTGAAGGTTGTGACACTTGTCATCGGAAAGATAATTTTCCTCAGATTTAATAATCGCAGTTAAGTCTCAGATTTGATTTTAATTTCAGACCTCCATGTCATGAAGTATTAATTATCTCCATTACCTACTGATAATATTCCTGCAAACATGCACATGTTTGATTGGCAGGGATCTTTATTAATTTACAAGGATGAACTCAATTAGAGAAGCTCATTTATCGGCACAATTCCACCTACATTCCCGCTATTTTGAATGGAGTGAGCTCCTAGCCAACTCACAATTCTGAGTACAGAGGGTCAAATCCTGTCAGTAGGGCAGCTGACTCTCACAGACATTGATTGACACATATTGCATCATCTGATCTGCCTGGGTTTGCTTTAAAATGAGTGAGATAAACCTTTGGGACTAATTAAGATTCTTATAGTAAAATAATGAGAGAGATTTTCTGTGTCGACTTGACTCTCCGCCTCCCCCCTCCATTTCCATGCCTAGGGTAGTTCTTGGGGCTGGCACAGTCACACCTCATTTAAAGAACTACATATGTTTCCACGGTGTTTTAAAAAATCTTGATGAATGCTAATATTTTATGTTAAGTGAATTGGTTCCTTTTAGCTACCCACCATAAAGCTCAGCATAAAGGGAAGACTACTTTAATGAAAGGTCATGCCACCACTCGACAGGGTAGATATCTTGGGATTTGGGACGTGAACCCTGCCCATGCCCTGTCCCTTGTTACTTACAAAAATAACATAGTTCGACTTGGATACATTTCTCCTGATGAAATGAATATTTATGAAATTAAGGAAGAGAGAATTAGCTTGAGTGGGATTCTCCAACACAAGGATATGACAGGGATAGTTTCCTGGCCCTCCTGCTAAAGCAGATCTTTGCCAAATGACTATAAGCACAGTACCTTCTGGTTCTGCTTCAGAAGAGAAAACTCTATGCTTAGGCTTGGGGAATAACAACGCAGAATCACAAAACAAAGAAATTCTAACAATGCCTTCTACTTGCATAGTCCCTCCCTAAGGAGTGCAGCTGCATCTCATGCATACACATAACCAAGCAATACTACCTTAGATAGTGTTCGGGGTGGGGGGGGGGGAGATAATTCAGGTCTGTTCTATCATCTACAGGGCAAACTGGAGCTTGTGGGGAAATGTCCAGCCAGAGTGAAAACGCTATCAGAGAATCTCAAATCAATTCAGAAGAGAGAACAATTGTTGTTTGTGATTTGGGGCAAAGGTAAGCAACATCTTTTTACTTTTGAATATTTACCTTCAAATTTTTTAAATTTTGCTGTGATGAAAGGACCCAACTCCAAAGGTAACTGTCTAGGCTTTAGGAAAAATAATACATATTATTAGTTGTTTTCAAGCATCTTTAAAGATCTTACAAAGAAAGTTGCTGGAAACAGGGACCCTACCTCCTCAGTACAGCTCTACTCTTTCTCACTGCCTGCTTGTTCTCCCAGCCAGAAAGCTGCAGGGGTTTGTCAGGTACTTGGCAATCAGCACACCAAAGCAGGCGTTCTGTGTCTTTTCCTTAAGTCAAGAGTAAGGCATGACCCACCACCATACAGAGATCTCACCCAGAGTACGTAGTTTTGCTGATTCCTGAAAGGATTAGGTGGAGGAGCTAAAGTGGTAGAATTATTTCTTGCCTCCATGATTCATCAAGGGAATAGCCTTCTTGTTTCTTCTCTCCTGGCCCATCGAGGTAATGACGACCAGGGAAACTCGTGCCACCGGACTAGCTCTTCCAGCGTGGTTTCCATAGAAACTTAAATGTCTGAAAAGTTAATAGACACTATAAGCAAAAATGGTTTCATGTTTCCATAAAATGCTTAGTAGAACTTTTAAATGCTTAATAATTGAAGAACTTGGTGCAATTATGCATTAAATATGTTTTGTTGTTATGTTTGTTGTTGTGAATATCTAAGAAGGAAGGGCTGTGTGTGTGTGTATGTGTGTGTGTATATATATATATATTTTTTTTTTCCCTCAATGTTTTCTAGTGTAGATTGATGGAATGCTAAGTCCTCCAAATTATGTAAAATGCAGCCTAAGTTCTTGCCCTTGGAAAATGAGCAATCTCCCCCAAAGGAAAAAGTTGTACACATAAAAGTCAAATTAATTGGATGATAGCTCTATTTTACACGCTACTATCACCTGTAAGCATGGGCAAATGGAAGAATACATTTGACTTCACACAAATGCTAATTATACATGATGGTCTCGGTCTGGATTGTTCTTTGAGTTTCTCCTAATCTATCCCTTTCCTCTGAATTGTACCATCTTAGCTACTTCACAGCACCTATCTATTACCATTATTTGGACATATGCTTCCGAGGAACTTGGAATAGTCAATCAATACTTGAGTAATCAAATTTGTTTTTACATTTTGAATCTATTTTGCCTCTTAATTTCATATTGACAATATCTCACCTTATCTTCTTGAACAGTGCTGTCTGATGGAAATAAAATGTGGGCCATGTCTATAATTTTAAACTTTATAGTAGCCACAGTAAAAAGAAACGGGTGAAATTAATTTTAATAATATGTTATGTTTAACCTAAAATATCCAAAAACATTATCATTTCAATGTATAATCATTTAAAATTATTAATATGTTATTTTTCCTTCTATTTTTGTATAAAGCTTTAGAAATCCAATGTATATTTTACATTTATGGCACATCTCATGCCAGATGAGCCAAGGCTCAGGAACTCCATCGCCAAGTGTGGCTAGTGGCTACCTCAGTAACCAACATAATTTTAGAAAAATACTTTTCAAACTTGCCCTCTCGACTAGTAGCACTGAAATCACTTGGGGGTGTTTTATAAATACCAATTATTGGTGCCCCGTTGAGAGGCCCACTGAATGCAAAACTCAGTTGGGATGGGGCCCACCCATCTGCTTTCACAAACCTCTTGGAGAATTCTGATGATTGTGAAAATTTCAAAACAACTACTTTAAATTACAGGAAAAATGATTGTGGGTAGAGGGCTTAGGAAAGAATTCAGGCTGAAGAGTCAGATCATGATGTATATATATATTTTCACTCAAACAAGTGGGTAATGGAGGTCTTTTATAATTTACAGAAAAACAAATGGAATTGATACTACTATTGTTTCATTTTAATGAAACAATTTTGTAAACATTGGTGCCTACAATATTGGTCTCTGTTATGAACTAGACTCAGCTCAGCTCAACAGCAAGGACCTCTCTGGGCATTTGTGCAGTGAATGCAATGAAGCTGGGCAGGGTCAGGGTGTGGAAGGGGGGCATGTCAGGCCAAAGCTTTGGGCTTTGTCCTGCAGAGAGACTCTAGTTCTACTTCTGCTCTACTCAGTGGTTTCCTACTCTCTGCCTGACACTAGCTTCCTCAAAGGGGCAACTTCTCTCCTGGGAAATGCAAATAGTTTTGTTTTCTTTGGAATAATTGCTTATTTTGAATAATATATACTGTGCATAAGTAATGAGTGGAGAAACAGTGTGCAAACATGCCTTTCTTCAATTGCCTCTGTTTAGGCAGGAGGAGAGCCATGCTGGGATAGACAAGCCCACCTCCCTAGCAGCAGTCCCTTTAGTCCCTGCATCACCACATTAGCATTGCGGCCACACAGTCTCTCTGCTGAGCTTGGGAACAGCAACTTCAACCTGCTGCCTTGTTTACTAAATGGAATCAGCAGATAATTTCACGGTGGTACAGACAGCATGAAAATCCCGCTCAAGATTCATAAATCCTGCTTTAAATTTGGCCGGCTTATACACAGGCTGCCCTCTCAGCCCTGTCCAATTGGAAGCAGCAGAGTCACCCCAGGAATGGGAGATGGAGTTTGGAGGGGGGGAGAAATGCATGCCTAGTCTCATTGCCCGAGTCCCCGGGGAGGATGTAGAGGGGCTTTGGGCCAAATGAGTGGGGAGAGAAGCATTAATCATAATCCATAGTCCCAAAGTGGAGGAAATGAAATTTTTCTCCAATCTGAGGACCAAGATCACTGAGTTCTCACTGCATAAACCTTTAGTGAACAGGTGCCTGAGACCAAGAGGCGCCTAAGTTCATTCCCTCCTCCACATCTATTTATCTTTAGCTGTTCTTGATTAAAGTACTCATAGTTCATGTCCCAGAAGTTTAGCTGAAAGTACTGAAATTGGGACGGAAATCGAATTGAGGGGTCGGGAGAATCAATTGGAAGGGGACATTCATGGGAAAGAAGAAATCTAATGCTGATTGAACTCCTGAAGGGTGGGCCACTCAAGTCCATTTCAGATCTTTAAATCTCCAGTTAAAATATAGAAAATCTTTCATGCATTCTTAAACATTAATAACTAGAGACCCTGTGCACTCAAGGGGTCCCTCAGCCTGGCCTGTGCCCTCTCACAGTCTGGGACCCCTCAGGGGATGTCCACCTTCTGGCTTAGGCCTGCTCCCCAGGGGATCAGACCTAAGCTGGCAGTCATACATCCCTCTGGCAGCCCAGGAGTCCTGGGGGATGCCCACTTGCCATGGAGGAGCAGAAATAAGCTGCAGTTGGACATCCCTAGCATTGCTGAGGAGGCAGGAGAGGCTCCCACCACCACCACTGTACTGGCAGCTGTCAGCCTGGCTTGTGGCTGAGCAGAGCTCCCCCTGTGGGAGTGCACTGACCACCAGGGGAGGCTCCTGCATTGAGCATCTGCCCCCTGGTGATCAGTGTGTGTCATAGTGACCAGTCATTCCTAATGGTTCTGCTTTTAGGGTCAATTTGCATATTACCCTTTTATTATATAGGATTCCAATGAAAGCCTCTTAGCTTTTATGCAAGACACACACACAGAATTATATTAGTTATTTCTTTAGTGGCCACACAAGGATCAGGGCTTCAATACATGAATTGAAGGATGGTGGCTCAGAAAATCCATCACAGAGTATATCTAAGTGTTAGGGAAGGAGTGAGAGCTACCGGTAGACTTTAAGGCATAGTTATTACATGGAGAAAAGGTCACAAATATTTATCTAGTGCCAGAGTCTCAAGAATCTGAGTGATGGGAATTTAAGGACCTGAGATCTGCTGACTACAGGAAGTGATGTCCAGCAGGAAATGCCTGTTCCTGACCACAGAATAGAGGCTGAGGCAAATGGGATTTCAGAATGCCCATCCACCCCATCTTGGGATTATATGATTACTGATCACATAAACCTTTTTAGAAGATACAGCATTAGTTCTAATAAGTCTGCAAAAACTTTAATCATCAGGGACTGGATTCAAGCCAACAGATTAAGATGAAAAAGGGAGCATTATCATTCTGATAAATCTTGGGTAAATTACAGAATTCAATTTAGAGGGACACATGGGCCAATTGTCATAAGCCTGGTGGGTATGGAACACTCATCTTTATGTTAGAGAGGGCTTCACCTTGCCTCTGTGAGGCAGAGTGAATCATATGTGTCCAAAAAGAGTTGCCCATTTCACAGGCACATACATTGGTCTGCTTTCAGCTACCTAGATTAGAACAAGTGGAACATGTGTTACTGCCCAGGTCTGAGTACAATAGGCAAGAGAGAGATGTCTAGCATTGAGAAATGAGAAATTCCAGGAAAGAAAAAAAAGCATTTCTTTGGAAGATGCTCACATTCCGCAGAAAGGTTAGTTTAAACATCTGAGTTAATGTACTGTAAACTGTAAGACTATTTCCTAAACAAAGGCAGTGCATAAGTGGCACATTGATTGTCTTGGGTTGGTGCATTGTGTGTTTTGGGTCACAGCTTGTTTGTAACTGAAAGCAAACAGTCGCGATGTGATGGATTTGCCTATGTGTGAAATGGATCTTCAGCAAGGGAATCACAAAACGTTTACACTTCTAGACATGAGCACTCCCAACACAGCACATTCTGCCTTTCCAATTTCATCCAACTGTGATAGAGGGAAGAAAAATTCCATAACATCAATGTGCACTTAATTGTCAGAGGGAAATAAAATTACAAAGTTTAGTAATACTATAAAAAATCTGTGCTGTTATGCAAGAACCTAAAATTACATGCTCTCTAAAGGAAAATCATTATACTACAGGGACTCACAAAAGCTTTCCAAACAGAGCTGCACAATCTCACAGTTAAGAGCAGTTACTTCAGGTTGAAAGAGACTGAAAAAACAAAATAAAATGAAAGGCAATCATTGTCAGGCTGTAAGAGTGGACAGATCCCAGATGACTTGGGGTCATTCTGCTATTTCCAGCCCATGGAGTTAGAGGAACAAATGTGAGAATAATCTGGTTTTAAAGTATAAGTTTAAATTGTGTCCTGTTATTTGATTTGAACTCCAATTAGCGCATTATTTTACATTCTAATAGGTAGTTCAATCTTCTGTTTAAATAAAGCAATTGGATTCTCTTAAAGGTGGCCATCATTTAGGAAAAACAAAACAAAGCAAAAGAAAACAAAAGAGAAATACCATGGATAATAATTAGTTCATGTAATTTGGCAGATTTTCCCAAAGCTAGAAGACTTGTGTTTTTGCAGTGAAGGAGAGTGATGGAGGAAAAGACACTGGGTTTTGTAAATTGATCCTTCAATTTAGAGCCTGGGCTTTGTTTTGTTTTGTATATGGTGACTAAAGCAAGAAGGGGCCAGATGACTTATCAGGGCTTCTGGGTATAGGAGAAAGTAAATGGGGCTTCAAGCCACTGCTGTGGGTTTTTCTTATCCCAGGACTTTCCTGTGTAGGGTGATTCTGACCTGTTGGGTTCCTAGGAAATAACCTATAAAAAGCCACACAGTGAGCTGAGCTGTTTACAGAGGTCCAGGCACCGTTGCTCTGGGGCAGCTGGGGATCCCAAGGTCATTATCTGGAATTCTTTAAGAAT
>PVJC01015311.1:0-35245 GCA_004026665.1 Murina feae
ATGAGCTACTGGCCCTGACTGGTTTGGCTCAGTGGATAGAGTGTCAGCCTGCAGACTGAAGGGTCCCAGGTTCGATTCCAGTCAAGGGCATGTACCTTGGTTGCAGGTATATCCCCAGTAGGGGTGTGCAGGAGGCAGCTGATTGATGTTTTTCTCTCATCGATGTTTCTAACTCTCTCTCTCCCCCTTCCTCTCTGTAAAAAATCAATAAAATATATTTTAAAAATAAAAATAAATAAGTAAATAAAATGAGCTACTGTGAGCAGGACCAACTTTCCTAATTAGAAAAGCAAATAAGACATAGGCAAAGGAAAAGGATGACTTCGATCAAATGCAGTATTCCGACTTAGACCCACCTTTTAAAGTAGGTGGGGTCTGAAAATACCTGTAGTTCTTTAAAAAGATCCAGAAAGTTCACCCAGCTTACTGGGAAAGACAGCTTGCCTAGTGGTTAGGAACATGGATTCTTAGCATCAGTACTTTCTACATGTATGACAAGCCCTGGCCAGTTGCTCAGTGATTAGAGCATTAGTGCACAAAACAAGGGTCATGGATTTGATTCCTGATCAAGGGCATGTACCTCAATTGCAGGTTTGATCCCTGGCCACAGTTGGGGTATCTATAGGAGGCAACCAGTCAATGTGTCTCTCTCACATCAATGTTTCTCAGTTACCTTTCTTGTAGAATGGGAGGGTTAGAGCACACACTACAGAGAATACTCATGGCTTTAACATGCCCAACTTCTGGTCAAAAAGGCTGAATAATGAAGGCTGTGCTCGCCTCCTCCCATGACTACTGTAAAATTACCACTAAACTGCAGAACACTCCCCTTGAAAACCCTGAGGACTAACTGAACAGAAGTCCTGTAACAGAATATACAGAAGAAGCCACACTGAGGTTGGCATAAGGGGCAGAAATGTAAAATGGGCTGGCCCCTCACCCACAGTGTGGTAGTTAAGAAACGGGAGGGATATCTCAGCTGCAGTGGTATGAGGAGTCCCAGGCCCACAGCAGGCTCCCCGGCTCAGGGTTCCAGTGCCAGGAAGAGAAGTCCCCTAACCCTGGCTGTGAAAACCAGTAGGGATTGTGGCAGAAGGAGACAGAGGCTTCTGGAGTCCTAGGTATTCTCTTAAAGGGCCCACACAGGACTTAGACTCACTCACTCTGAGCTCCAACACTGAGGCAGCAGCTCGAAAGCACAGGGGTCATAGGGGGAGGAACTGAACTGTCCAACATAAGGGAACCATTGTCCTTTTTTGAGCCCTCCCCTGACCCAGTTGGCTGGCAGGTGCAAAAGGGCACCAAGTCTGATTCTCCATTAACCTGGTTAATACCATTCCCCCACCATGGCAATTCTCTGAGACCCCTCCCACCCAACTTTCAGCCCACCCAAACTGCTTCCAGCAGCTTTTCAATAGAAATTGCCTGTCTTGATTCATGCTGTGGACTTTCCTAAAATACCTAAAAAGTTCACAAACCCCAAACAAGCAGTATCTAGTCTCAGTGTGACCCATACCTCTTGCTAAGCATCCCCAAACCCCCTACTGGTGGCAGCCAGCCTCAGTTCAAAGCATAGCCTCTCCCAGGTACCTCCAAGTCCAGCATAAGTGGAAAACCATCTGCAAATCACTTTATAGCTCACACCAGGTAGCCCTGGGCCAGGCACAGAGAGTGACTGACCTTGGCCTACATCAGAGTCCCTGTCAAGAGGCCCCAGAATGAACACACTCAGGGGCCAGCTTCAGACCTACCCAATCATTTCCAGAAATGACACACCCAAAGGGCAAACTCAGCATGCACCAGGACTCCACTAAAACAAATCTGTTCAATGGTTTGGCCCCTGCACAAAAGCTGCTCACAGTCAGTCAGCCTCAGGGTCAATCCCTCCCATTGAGGTTCCAACAACAATTAAGGCTCAACAACAGCAGGAAGGCACACACAACTCACACAAAGGTCATATCTGGAGCACCCAGCTCAGATGATCAGGAAGACTGTGCAACTGTGTAGTACTCCACCTACTATATAAGGTCACTCTACCAAGACCAGGAGACATAGCTCTACCTAATACATAGAAACAAACATGGGAGGTAGTGGGAGGAGGGAACAACTAAAATGAGAAGACAAAGAAACATATCTCAAATGAAAGAGCAGAAGAAAGCTCCAGAAAAAGGACTAAGCAAAATGGAGACAAGCAATCTACCAGAGGCAGAGCTCAAAACATTGGTTGTAAGGATGATCAGTGAACTTGGGGGAAGAGTAAATAAACTCAGTAAGAATTTTAACAAAGATATTAAAAAACTTAAAAAATGGAGATAGAAAACATAAAAAAGACCTAGTCAGAAATAAAGAATACAATAACTGAAATGAAGAATGCATTAGAGGGAATCAATAGTAGATTGGATGAAACAGAGAATCAAATCAGTGACTTGGAAGACAAGGTAGTGAAAAACAACCAATCAGAACAACAAAAAGAAAAAAGAATCCAAAAAGTGAGGATAGTTTAAGGGGCCTCAGGAGAACTTCAAGAGTACCAATATTTACCTCATTAGGGATACCAGAAGAAGAGAGAGAGCAAGAAATTGAAAACTGTCCTGGCCAGGTGGCTCAATTGGATGAAACATTATCCCATACATAAGGTGACCAGATTTAAAGTGGTACACCATTGACGGGGGAGGGGGGAGTTCTTTTTTTTTATTATTACTTAAAATATTACAAAGAGTAATCGGGACTTTTTTAAAATGCCGAGGGACGCAAGACAAACTGTTAAAAATCAGGACTGTTCCGCCAAAAGCGGGATGTCTGGTCACCTTACCCATACACCAAAATGTTGCTAGTTATATTCTGGTTGTCAGGGCTGACCAGCAGACACTGAGTGATGGATGAACAGTTACTCCGACACACATTTTTGTGAAAGAGAAGGCTAAGGGACTGTTTAGCATTAGCAACTAAAACAGCCCCAATTGCCTGCCTCATTAGCTTTTTATGTGGAGAGCGGCTACAGTGTTTGGACAGGTTCAAGCTCAGACTAATGAGAGGGCACAGTATTCTCGTGGCCACATGCAAGTCCCAGCTTGGAGGGCAGAGCCCTCCCAGAACAATTATAGCCAACAGCTATAGTTATAAGCTTGAACCTATGGTCCAAACACATAGCTCCACATGTCTAATGTGGGCTTGATAGAATTCAGGTGCATGTAATTGAGTGGGATCAAAACCCACGAGAATGTAGTAAACATCTTGATCATGCCCTTACTTTGCCTCATGGAATCTGGCTATAAAATAAAGACACAGCTTGTAGTTCGTGACATTGTCACTAGCTCTCCATCAGAGAGGCTCTCTATCAGAGAGGAAAGTGTCCCACCCGCACCCAGCTTTCTTCTCTTGTCTGTCTTTTTTCCATCCTTCACCACCCTCTCTCAGGGTCACTGAACCTGACTGAGCTAGCATGGCACATAAGGCGCCCTGGGACTGAATATGCCATGGCCATGCTGGCTCCCCACATTTTACTGTAACAACAGCTTGAACTAAAACTAACCTCTAGATACAATCAGCAGGGTAAGTATCCTTGAGAAAGCACAGGCTTCTTCAAGGTCAGGTATTTAAAGACTAAACATAGAGATTCTAACAAAATCCCCCAGAGATCAGACTTGTTTGGAAAACTCAAGGTAGAGGCTGCCGCTTTCAGCAAGGTCCCCCCAGAGGCCCCTTTCGAAGAATCCTCCTTACAGACATTCCAACCAAGTTCCATGCTTCCCCACACTGGGTCAGGGTACATACTGAGGTTACAGGTTTGAATCCTGGTTGGGGCACATATGGAAAGCAAACAATAGTTCTCTCTCACATCAATGTTTCTCTCTATCTCTCTATCTCTTTCTATCTCTCTCATTCATCTCTCTCTCTCTAAAAAAAAATAAAACATTTCCTCAGGTGAGGATTAAAAAAATATTTTTAAAGAAATCTTGCCATTTATGACAACATAGATGGGCATAGAAGATAGTACACTAAGTGAAATAAGTCAGGCAGAGAAAGGCAAATGCCACATGATTTGAACAAAAATAAAAAAATTCTTAGATACAGATAATATTTTGATGGTTGCCAGATGAGAGTGGGTGCTTAGGGAGATGGGTGAAAATGGTGAAGGGATTCAGAAGTACAAATTGCCAGTTATAAAATTAGTCACGGGGATATAAAAGTACAGCATAGAAAATATAGTCAATAATATAATAACTGTGTATGGTGGCAGGTGGGTACTAGACTTATTAGGGCGATTACTTTGTTATTGTCTATAAATGTCTAATCACTATGTTAGACACCTGAACCTAATATATCATACTTCAACTACAATTGAAAAGTAAAATTTATTTTTTTTTTAAAAAAAAAAGGCCTTGCATGAAGGCACATCCGTGCAATTCCAGGCACAAAGTCAGTCATTTTTAAATGCTAATGATCAGGGAGGCACATTTATCTGTCAGCTGCCTATCCCTGGTTATTCCAAAGGTCCTAACCTCATGAGAATAAAGGCTGGACTATCAATGGAAATGTTTTTAAAAATGTAAAGAAAGCCCTATGTTCTTCTCTTCTTCAGTGCTCTTGAGAATGATGCAAGAAAAAAGGGCTGAGGTTACAGCAGTAAGAACTGAGGGAAGAAGCCAAGGACACCCTCCTTGCCCATATTATGTAAAAACTGAGATGCATTGGCAAGGGATGGCCTTTCTTGACAAGAGAGTGTGTGCTTGCAGGTCTAGGGATGGACAAGGAGACCCCATGAGACCCTGGGTTAGAGTTAAAGGAAAGGAATCAACGCTAAGAGGTCCTGCTTACAGAGGTCACCATGGAACCATGGCCTCAAGGGTCCATCTCTTCCTGCTCTTTGTAAGGGCTAGTTATTCAAAGGATGCATTTGGGGGTTTCTTTTTTTCTTCTTCTTTTTTCTTTTTGCTCCCTGCCCCCTTCTCCCTTCCCCAACCCAGGGTTTTCTTTCTTAAACAGAGTTCAGAAAATGTGCACAACTGATGGTGACATTTTTTTAAAGCCACATTCCGCGGCTTATTAAATCATTGGAAATAAAAGCTAAGCAAGAGTTACTAAATTAGATTACCCAATATGAAACAAGCATACTTTTCATCTGAAGTTCCTCTAAACAGATGTTATTTCCCCTTGCTGAAAAGGTAGGCTATTTTCTTTATTGCTCTTTACTCAAGAAAAACAAACAAGGGAAGAGGGGGAGACAAACGCACATTGCTCAGATGCCTCGGCATTGCAAAGCAATTCTCACCAGCATTAATACTGCAAACCCAAGGAGAAGTAATTGGGAGGTTTTCCTTATACAAGAACAGAACTAAGGGATAAAAATGCAGTCACAGGGCAAAGAAAGTTATTGTGAAATCTTCTCAAGCCTCAAGTTTCTCTGATGATTCAAGATAATTACACTAGCAGCTTGAAACATTATGCAGTGACGTCATTCAAACAGATAGCTCCCAGAGGTTGGATATGAGACCAGGAAATTAGCATTTATCACATGTGTATGACAAATCTATTGGTCTGACCTGATCTGTTATTAGTTGGAGCTCATGTGGGTTTCACTGACACTGGCCACCTTTATTACATAAAGGTGGGACCTGCTTGCTTAGAGGGTTCCCTGTTGGCATCCATAACATCTCATTAGAATAAAAAAAATGGAAAACTCCTGAAAATTCAAGGTCAAATGGGTGAAGTGTGGCTCTTCCATTGTCCAGTGTTCCATCAAAGAGCAAGTGGAAAAATCTCTCCTGTTTCAAAGATTGGTCTAAACCTCACTACCTGAAGGTTAAGTATTGCAACTGTGGAAACAAACAGATCCAGGTCTGAGACCCTATTCTGCTGCTTTCCAGATGTGAGACCCTGCTCACCTGCACTGTCAAAACAATAATGGTCTCCAGCTCTTGAGGTGGTTGTGAGAATTAAATGTTCCATCAGTGTGAGTGGAGCTTCATGTTTAGCATAGAACAAACGTTTAATAAATCGTAGCTAGGGCTGTTATTATTTCTAGTATGAGTAAGACAAAATATTGCAAGTCAGGGAAGATTTGTAAGAATCTAATACACTAAAGATATTATTGATATCATGCCAGTTCTTTCTTCCCTATTGTCTATGTAGCAGATGCACTTGGAGCCCATACCTTCTTAGGCCAACTCGGTGGTCACCGGCACCTTCAGGGGGAAGCTCCACTCACACTGATGGATCTCTTCCCCAAGCACCTGCATCTCTCTGCCTAGAAGCATCCCCCAGCCACAGGAGCCTGTTCTGGACATTACGGGGGCTTCTAAGAGTGATACCCCCCAGAGGGACACTCAACCAGTGAGAGATGACAACCATGGACCTCAGATGGAAAAACTCCTATGGGTATTCTGGGCTATTGGCCAGAGTTCCCCAGCAGGATGGAACACCGGTTGCCCACCACAGTAAGCTGTGCACAGACCCATCCTTCACTGGCTTCCTTCCTTTGTCTCTCTCCCCCAACCCCTCATTATGAGATCACCCCAAATAAACCCTTCTATTCAAATCCTCATCTCAAAGCCTGCTTTGGGAGGAACACAAATTATGACAATCCAAAGGAGGCTTCTTTCTCCTTGTCCTCTCCCCAGCTTCTTGTGCATGCCCGGTGGTCACTGTGGATAATGGAGGGAGCTCAGGCAGGGGCACTTGACAGACCAGGTTCAAATCCCAACTCTGCCACTGATTAGTTGTGTGAACAAGTTAATTCCCCACTCTAGACCTCCACTCCGAATCTGAAAAGCAATACCTACCACATAGGGTTTTTGGTGAGGATTCTGGCACAGAGTGGGCTCAAACTTCATGGCTCTTTATTAGCCAGTTGGGGCTTCCTAAAGAGAGGTGGGGACCCAAGGCTTCCAGTGATGCCTGGAGAACCTGAATGCTTGGCACAAGGGAATGAGCTCAAAACAGCAGAACTTCAAGGATTTGTTGGGAAGACATTTTTACACAGAGCAATAACCATCATGTGGAGTAAAACCTTTCGAGGAACATAAAAGGCAGGTTCTATTGGCAGACCATTAGCACTAGCGGCCAAAGGAGCTGGTTCCTTGGCCCAGGCCATACTTGCCATTGGCAACTTCTAATTGGAGTTGGAATATTTCTTAGGTGTTGCCAAGAGATCGGTGACTGGTTTATTTTTCTAGAAAATGAGTGACAGTTGCACAATAACTTCTAAGTTGTCAAGAGAGTGGAGGAAACAGCTGGACCAGGGTTCTATGCTAGCGCATTCCCTCAGGAGGCACGTCTCAAACCAGCACAAAACCAAGTTAAAACTTAGCACTTGGCTGGAACATCTAGAGTGAGCTGTCCCAAATAAATGTGAAGGAAACCTAAAAATTAATGAAGTTCTGGACACCCTGAGCAATGACATTTTCACAACATCCTCCAACGCTTCCCTAATTAAAGGGATCTGGCTGCTGGTTTCTGGTTCTGGTGGGAATTCCTGAGGGAGAGAGGAACAGCTACCTGCTGGGGGTTGGTTTTCCCTTCTCTTGGAAAAACTGACAATTCAATTGTAATTCAGTGGTGGACTCTCTAGATGAAGCTCTGGCCAGGATGACAGCGGGGATGTCTGGGAGCCGTGATTCAGGGGAGAGCTCTGTTGGCATAGATGGTTCACCTGGGCAAATATATCAGCAGAAAGATGAGTGGATGGAGCCATCCAAGCAACCCAGAAATGAAGTATCTGGGAGTCCCTGGCAGTCCAAGGCAAATACACCTGCCTCTTCTGGTCCTGATGACGTAGCCATTACACAGGCAGGGTCCCTGCCCCTAGGACACAGACCTGGGAGGGAGACCGAGGAGCAAATACTTGCACAAGTAACTTCCTATTTTATACAAAAGAACCACAGTTCTGAAACACAAGGTGCTGCCCAGTCTTGAGGGTTAGGGAGACTCAGATTAGCTGAAACCTGAGGGAGAGATCAGCTGAGACCTGAGGGTGAGGAGTTCTCCAGATGGCAGAGGAGAGAGCGTAAGTGGGAGCCCTGAGTTCCATGGCATTTCTGTTGTTGTTAATCCTCACTGGAGGATACTTTTCCATTGATTTTTGAAGAGAATGGAAGGGAGAGGGAGAGAAGCATTGATGTGAGAGAGAGGCACCGATTGGTTGCCTCCCACACACGCCCCAACCAGGGCTGGGGTTGAAGCCTGCAAACTAGGTATGTGCCCTTGACTGGAATCAAACCCTAGACCCTTCAGTCCGTGGGCCAATATTCCAGTCACTGATGGCTAGGGCAATGGCACTTTTGAGGGACTGAAAAAAGGCTCTTGTGACTGAAGCCAAAGAGGAAAGGGCAAAATTAACATGATAACTTACGCAATGCACCTGGCATAGAGTAGGTTTTCATTAAATGAGATATTAATCATGGTTATGTCTTTACTAGCTCTGTGGATAAAATGCTACTTTGGCATTATTGCCCCTGCTGTTGAAACTGTTCTCAGAATGTACAGCTGATTTCTGTGATCGCCTGTGAACTGTGTGCTGTAAAGAGGCTCACTCTGCAGCCCCAGAAGTGCCTTCTCTGTGCCTTGGTGGCCTCCCAGACTCCATGCAGGCTCCTGAGTGTGGCTTACCTGTGGTGGACCAAGCAAGAAGACAACCTGGCATAGAACAGAGAAGCCCTGGAGGTAACTAGGACCAGGCTGCTCAGTAGAGGGTTCAGCAACCATTTACCTTCACTCCAACCCCAGGGCTGCCAGCTGGGTAGTCACTCAAGGCTCCACATTCAATGCCCTGCTGACTCCATCTTAAAAGTCTTCATTCTGTAAACAAAAGGCCTCACAATTTTATCCTGCACAGGACTGCAAATTGCGCAGTTGCCCCTGTCTCTCCTCCAGCAGTTGACAGAGATGCATCCTTCCCAGTCACCCATGGCCCCTTCACAAGCAGAATGATGGCCAAAAGAACAAAGCTGATTCCTTCTAATAAATACTCCCGAGGCTCCTTCATAACCTGGTCCTCTGGACAGCTACCCAGTTGGCCCACTCCTTCACCTATTTCTGGGGCCAAAAGCTGATCGGGTCTCTGGACAGCAACTCCACTTGAGTTTACAGCTCTTCCTCTCACTGTATGGGGCACACTGGCCACATCAAAAGACAGGAGCACATCACCAGTAAGAGCACTAATGTTGGACCCAAACAGACTTGGATTCAAATCCTAACTCTGCCTTTGCCCCATGGGATGGTCTTGGGTAAGACACATCCTCTCCTGAGCCTCCATTTCCTCTAAATCTCTAAACCTGGAGATAACAGACTGCAGCATTGGTGTGGAGGCTAAATAAGTCCACGGATATAGAGTGTCCCACAGGTAGTAAGTGCTCTGTTAGCGTCCAGCCTTTCCAGGGTTGCCATCATCCCACTCCATCCCTGCACTGTGCACAGTCCTGGTGTAGACACCGGTCAGGGTACATGCCTCCTCACCATAGAAGCCAAAGGCGACTCTGATGCTTTTCCTACTAGACCCTCCTCCTGAGGTGCTTGAACTGCTCAGGGAACAGGCTCATGATACAAACTTCATCATCACACTCTTCCCTGCACTGAGTTGGAACAGCAGAGCTGCGAGATACTGTGGTTTGTTTTCAGTGATTCCATCAATGGTCTGGACCACACTGGAGGGCAATGCCAGCTGTTGAGACTTCCTGGAGTTGTCTAGTTGTCCAACCTTCATCGAACCCTGTGAGTTTATCCATGTCCTTCTGACAAGTCCCCTTCTTACTTACACTAGTCACAGGAGTTTCTGTTGTTTGCAACCAAAGATTCTAACTTAGACACCATTCTGGAGGGAGTGTGTGCACACACTCAGACTGTTTAACTCAACCTATAGTAGCACAAAGCTGATCATTGCAAGAAAGTGGGGTGCAGTCTCTCCCAGTACCTGTGTAGGTGGGAGACTTGCCTATGCCCCCAGGAAGCCTCCTGGCAAGCAGCCAGCCTGCTGCCTGTGCTCCCACAGGAAATGCTTGCACACTCAGTCTCAAGCTACAGAACACAGAAAACACAGAGCTACCTGGTGCTGACATGCTCCTGAGCTGAGAGGCCCTAGCACTGATCTCAGAAGGAGCCGTCCACTAATTATCCCTGACCCTCCGGCCTTCCCACGGCAGCAGGTCAGCAGTGCACGGAGCTGGCCAGGCGAGCCCTCCCCATCCAGTACTTCTACAGAGGGAGAAGGTGGCTGCAGGTGGAGGATGATTGGGAACCAACAGAGCAACATCCACAACTGCCTCTGCCCCCAAAGCAGCTATCTGATCTGCAGGCCAATGATTACTCCATCCTTACCGTCTTTGAACAAGCAGGTGCCCATGAGAGACCATCCTACTAAACCTTAATATAAATTTATTTTTTAGGTTGCTTTCCCACTGGAACAAAGACTCTGGAGTGGGAACAGAGAAAAAGAATCAGGAACTAACATCAAGTGGGAGCATTGGAAAATCCCTTAGAGATCATACCAGTATCCCTACTTTTTAAGTGAGGAAACAGGGTGCCATAGAGGAAACTATTTACTCAAGATCTGTTATAAGTTGAACTGCGTCCCCACCAAAAATAAAAAATAAAAATCCATGTGTTAAAGACCTAACCTCATTCCCTTTGCTCCTTTCCTATTATTAATAACTAGTAGTTCACTACTAGTATCAGTTCCCCAGTTTGCCAGGGGCAGGACCCTGGCAGTAGTTTCCTTTGGCAGCTTTTCTCTGCCTCCAATCTTCATATGGCCTTTCACTCTGTGTGTCTCCGGTCTCAAATTTCCCTCTCCTTTCTCAGGACACCAATCATTGGATTCAAGGCCCAACCTAAATCCAAGATGATCTCATTCTGATATCTTTAACTTCATTACATCTACAAAGACCTTATTTCTAACTAAAGTCACATTCCCAGGTACTGGGGGTTGGGACTTGAACATATCATTTGGGTGACACTATTCAATCTAGTATGATCCCCTTCCAACTCTTCCTTCCATTTTCCCAATTACATCAAGGAGAAAGTCTGGCTGTAAATGTAATGTCCTTATCTCTTCAAAGCTGGCCAGTCCCCATGGGTAAGCCCAGCTTCCGCTGACCTCAGGCTTGGAGCCTTGGGATGGCAAAGGCAGCCAGTTAGCTCTGTAGTCCTAAATGGGCATCTTTGCCAGCTCACGTGCACAGCAGCCCTATTGGTAGAGGTACTACTGTAACTCCACTGCATATGAGAAAACTGGGGCCTAGCAAGGTGAAACACCCAGCCCTAGGTCACACAGCCCCCCAAGTGTGCAGGCAGGATTGCCCTGAACACACCCTCCATTTCAGCACTTACCTCTATGTTCCAGGACTACCTATCCTGCAGCTTTTCCCTCCAAATGCCAGCCCTCATAGAGCAAAGGCTGTGTATTTTTGCCTTAGTACCCTGGCACATCATATAACCAGGCAGCAGGGGGCAGGAGTGAGTGCGCAGAATGCCTGGACATTCCAAGCAGGTGCTCAGCAGTCCACAGGATGTAGCAAAGCATTTTGTTTCTCACTCAATGGGAAGTTGGCTTCCAGTCTGAGTTTCAAGCAGAAAGTGACTCTTCTCATCAAAGTGACTTTAAAAAGTGTCTCCTTAACATCACTGATGATGGCACATGCTGACATCATGTGCCTCTTGACATGATGCATTGAGAAGGGCACAGCTTCACTTATGCAGTAATCCTGCTAAAAATGGCTCACCTCAAACCTAAAGAGGGGCAGTGGTCAAGTAAATCCATCCAGTACTTCCAAAGGATGTTCTGCCAACATTTGACTTGGACTGTTTAAAATGATGGATAGCAGAAGTGGGGAGAAAGAGGATCCTAATATATAGTGACAGGAAAAGATCTGACTTTGAGTGGTGGGCACATGGTACAATATACAGATCTTGTAAACTGAAACCTATATGTTCATATTAACCAATGTCACCCCAATAAATTTAATTTAAAAAATAAAATAAATTAAAAATATATATTTGGATAGCATAACATGCACACAGATACACATGCATATACATACATGTGAACACATATATACACACATACATATATACACATGCATATACACCTACACATTCAAACACCTACTATACTTATACACACTGACCCATACACACACATCACATGCATACATATCTGCATACATACACACACTTACACAAATACACAAACATATATCCACCCCCTCAGACACACACATGCACACACATACACACTCACACATGCAAATATGCAACACACACTCATACACACACTCACACACAAAGGCTGGGGAATTTCTCCAAAATAAAGAATCTTTAAAATGTAAAAACTAAATGCAATGTATTAGCTTTGGTTGGATGCTAGACTGTTTTAAAAGCAGCTATAAAGAATATTATTAGTACTTGACAATGGAATGCATATTAAGTAAGGGTATTACATCATCATTAAATTTCTTGAGTGTGATCATTGCACTGAAGTCATGTAGGAGAATGCCCTTGCTCTTAGGTGATATGTGATCAAGTGTTCAAGATGAAGTGTCATCATATCTACTTACTCTCGATTTAGTATAGTGAAAAGCATATATGTGTGTGTATGGAGAGGAGATGGGGGGCCCAATGAGGGGAAATCTAAACTAATAAAAGCGTAATATTGAAATTGACCATTTCTTCGGGACGCCTAAGCCACATCCACCAGTCAATCAGAACAGCTGTATGCAAATTAACCCAGCCAAGATGGAGGCTGGCAGGGCGGCTCTGCACTGGGAGCCTCCATGGCCAGCACAGCTGTGCTGGGTGTGTCAGCTCAGTGGGGGGGGGGGATCCGGCCTGGGGCCTCCTAGGGGCATCCAGGAGCACCCATCCTGGGTCCGCTGCCTGGCTCTGCCCCAGGGGCCTCCGCAGGGCGTGCAGGAGCAGCTGTCCTGGGTCAGCTGCGTGGCTCCGCCCCGGGGGCCTCCTCAGGGGCGTGCGGGAGCACCCGTCCAGGGTCCACTGCCTTCGTCCACCCCCTGGGGGCCTCTGCAGGATGTGCGGGAGTGTCTGCTGCACAGTGTGGAGCATCCAAAGCCAGTCCACTGCCCGGCTCCACCTCGGGTGTGTTCACTCAGCAGCAGGACCCCACCAAGGGATCCTGCACCAGCATCCGCCCCTGGCTTGCCACCCAGCTCTGTGCCAGGTGTGTCCCCTCAGTGGTGGGGGCCCACCAGGTGTGTGCGATCATAGGCCCTCTGGTGGGAAATGTCCACATCTGCACTCACCAGCCTTCCCACCCCCCAGTGCACGAACCCTGAAGGGGCTGTGCGCAGCCTGAAAATGGCCCTCAGCCCCTCACCCAGGCTGGCCAGGCACACCAGCAGGTGGACATCCTCCCCCCCCCGCCCCGAGGTGTCCCAGACTGCAAGAGGGCACAGGCTGGGCTGAGGGACCCCCCCTCCCGAGTGCACAAATTTTGTGCACCAGGCCACTAGTATTTAATAAACAGTGAAAGGTATATAGATATCCATTGCACTGTGTTTGTTTCTTTTCTCTAGAGTTGATTTTTTTTTAGATAAAAAGTTAGGAGAAAGATATCTAAGAATGGAATTGCTGAGTTCTATGATAAATATATGCTAAACTTTTTTTCAAAACACCAAACTGTTTTCCACAGGAACTGTACTATTTTACATTCCCACCAGCAATGTATGAGGGTTTCAATTTCTCCAAATCCTGACCAGCACTTGTTATTGTCTATCTTCTTCTTACAGCATCCTAGTGGTACCTCAGTGTGCTTCTGACTGGCATTTGCCTGGACTAATGAGGTTGAGCATCTTTTCATGTGCTTATTGGTCATCTTCATAGAAATGTTCCAAAATAAGATCATGGTAATGCCCACACAATTCTGTGAATTCACTAATAATCACTGAATTGTGCGCTTTCAGTGAGTGGGTTTTATGGTATATAAAATATACTTCGGTAGACCTGTGCTTTTATTAAGAAGGGGGAAATAGATCAGTCAATACCATTCCTATCTTGGGAGAAGACAGAGCACTAATAATGGCAACATGATCCTGGCTGAGTTCTTGAAGATGCCAATGATGCCACCAAGAGAAGTAATGAATCACACAGCAGTGTCCCTGGGCCTGGGAGATAAAGGCGTCCCAGTTGACTTCCTCCCCTGCCACATTAGTTAAAGGTTCTTACCAGTTCCTAAGTTCATGGGGGTAAAGTAAATTGCACTCAAGTCTCCATGGAAGGGAAAGGCTCAACCATTTTCAACAAAATCTTTCACCATCATCCTAACACCTGAATCTATGCTATTACACCTAAGTCTGGGGACTCTGAGACCTGCCCTGAGCTTCATCACTGACAGCAGTTGGACGAGATGGTTTAAACTCTGGTATCAGACAGCCCCAATTTCTCCCTCCCCCAGCTATGTGGCCCTAATCACCTGCCTTCTTTGAGCCTCACCTTATCTCTAAAGAGGGGGTAATAAATGTGTCAACCCTCTGGGATGGTTGGAAGGTGCAATGACATCATGCATGCTAAAGCTCTGGCACGGGGCTCCAGATAACAAGCATTATCATTTATTTAACTGTACCCACAGAGTGCTCGCAGCAGTGCCTGCACATGGTAAGGTGAACTCAATCAATAAAATGTTACTGATGCAGTCAGGGTCCTGACTCCAATTGTGGGCAGACACAGGGCAGCAGGGTCCCCTATGAGACTCGTCCTAACAAGACTTAGACATCTCTAGGGGTGTCCTGTCCCATTGGTGGTTGCTTAATAAATGCTGGGTGGGTGAGTGATGGCTTTGGGTACACACATGAACAGCAGCTAATGTTTCTATAACACGTGCCATGTTCCATCTACTGAGCTCATTTATTCCACAGCCACAATCTAGGAAGGTGGTATATTGTACAGAAGTGGGGCTGAGGTTCCAATGGATGGAATTACTTGCAGGAAGACACACACAAACTTAGCAAACGGCAAAGGTGGCATAAGAACCAGATGGTACTGGACCCAAACCGCACCCAGAACCATCACACGGTTCTGGGAACCCCTCATCTTTTAGCCCTGGAGTGGGTCAGCCTGAAGTTTCCCATATAACCCCCAGAGCTCACAGCCATGTACCAGAACATTCCTATAGAGGAAAGAACCCACATTCTGGCCACCAGACAGACCACAACACGCTTCATGCCCCATTTGCCTCTAAAGTTACGAGCTTCCTGTCAACACTCAGAGTTGGTCCAAGTTCCCCATGACAAAAGGGCTCCCAAAGTATTCTCCTTCCCAGACAGCTGCTGCTTCCCAGTTCATTCTGACAGCAATATATACATTATGTACACACAGGGAATCAAAGCCCCCTGAAAAATAATTTTCCTTGAAAGTTAAAAGATCCACTTCTACCCAGGGCTTTCATTTCCTCTCACTCAAGCAGCGGTTCTATTAAAGCCAAATTACGCCACAGAAATGACTGTGGAGTGTACATCAGCAGATCAATTTATTTAATTAGTCTGGGTAATTATAGAGGAGTGAAAAATGCCTTGTGGTGAGAAGGAACACAGGTGAGTGGCGACTAGAGGAGGGAGCAGTGTTCCTGGCCAGGGAGAGCCCCCTGGGGGGCTGTTTCCCCAGCAGCCTCTGCACAGCGCTGCAGGGCATGAGCCGTGGTAGCTCTGGCCCAGCTCAGCTCCCAGGGCCCTGCCAGACCCAGAGAGCCACAACAGTGGTTTCCAAGCCATTCAGAGACAGGGAGGTTTTCTTTTTGTATGTGTGTGGTAAGAATACTACATAACATGAGCTCTATCCTCTTAAATGTTTAAGTGTACTCTGTAGTATTGTTAACTGTAGGCACAATGGTGTATCTCTCCAGAATTTATTCATCTTGCATAACTGAAACTTTATGCCCACTGAACAGCAACTCCTCACTTCCTCCTCCCCTCAGCCCCTGGCAACCACCCCTCCACTCTCTGCTTCCATGAGCTTGACTACTTTAGATTCCACATTTAAGTGAATTATGTGCCATTGGTCCTTTTTGACTGGCTTACTTCATTTAGCATAATGTCTCCCAGGTTCACCCATGTCGTTGCAGATGGCAGGAATCTCTTCTTTTTTAGGGCTCAGGAATAGTCCATTGTAGACATCAAGTTATTGAGGATGTGAAGAAACTGGAACCCTTTACACGATTAGTGGGAGTGTAAAATGGTGCAGCCACTTGGAAAGCAATATGGTGGTTCCTCAAAAAATTACAAATAAAACTATTTATGATCCAACAATCCTACGTGTGGCTAAATATCCAAAAGATTGAAATGGGGATCTCAAAGAGATATCTGTACTCCACGTTCATTGCAGGATTACTCACAACAACCATGACATGGAATCCACCTAAGTGTCCATCGACAACAGATTGGATAAAGAACAGGCCAAGAGATTTTCAAAAGAGCACTGAGTGTAGGAATTTTCACAAACTGTCCCTCTCCCCAGAAAATTAGTCCCCATTCTTAACTAACACTCAAAGAGCACACATACATTAACTACATTTATTGAGTGCCTACTATTTGTATAATTACTTGATCCATGCCTGTCTTTATGTCAGGCTATAAACTCCATGAGGGGACTAAAGGTAAGTGCAAGGAAGCCAGCCAACCTGAGTTTAAAACTACACTCTACCACTTCCTAGATGTGTAATCTAGGAAGTGGTAGAGATTAACCTCTCGGTGCCTTAGTTTATTCACCTATACATGGAGATATGATAATAGTGCCTACTTCATATGACTATTGAAGTAAAATATTCTTTGAAAAATGCTTAACACAGAGTGTGGCGTGTAGTAAGTTCTCAGCAAATTTTACCTATTAATAGTAGTCATTAATGTTATTCCAGTGCCAAGTAATCAATATACTTCCAATGAATATTTGTTGGATGTTTATGGATGGATGGATGGAGGATGGGATTAAATGGATGGGTGAATGGATGGATGGGTGGGTAGGTGGGTGGTTGGGTGGGCGGGTGGATAGATGGATGGATGGACAGATGGATGGAAGGATGACAGGGAGGGTGGGTGGATGCGTATCTGAATAGTTTTCTAGGTGTGTGGTGTCAATAGAAGACATGATATAATCCTTGCCTTAAATGATAATTATTACCTCTTCTATGTATCTAATGCTTTGTCATTTATAGAGAAGCATCTTGTACTATCTCTAACATAGGCTAACAGTTCCATTTTACAGAGGATGAAAGTATGGCTGGAGGAGACTGAGTTCAATCATTCATTCAACAAGCACTTGTTGAGGACCTACTATGTATCAGATATGGCACCAAACAAAACAAAAAAAAATCCCTGCCTCCATGAAGCTTATACTCTAGTTGAGAAAGATACACAATAACAGACAAATAAAGAAAATATATATGAAGAAACATGAGGCAGGAAGAGGGGATACAGGTGCCAGGAGGTGAATAGAATTGCAATTTTTAATTGGGTAGCCAGGTAAGGTATCACGAAAAATGTGTCACTACTGCAAAGGCCCAAAGGAGGTGAGAGAGCAAGCCAAATGGCTGTCTTGGGAAAGAGCTTTGCAGGGAGAGGGAGCAGCCAGTACAAAACCATATATCCACTAAAAGTGGCAGGGCACTTCACGGGCCAGGTCCTGTAGTGAGCACTGAATAGATGATCACCTATTAAACCTTCAGATCAGCTCCCAAGGAAGGTGTTATCATCCCCATTGTGCAGATGGGAAAACTGAGGAGCAGAGAGACAAAGTCACTTGACAAAGGAGCTGAGACTGAAAGAGGTGAGGTAGCTCAACTCCAGAGACCATGCTCTTAACGAATAGACATCCTTCAACAAGCCAGGGTCATGACTCAGAAAACAGCAAAGCCAGGACCTGATCTAACCCCCATCCCAGGTCGCGGTCTGCTCTACTGTGCTGCATTTAAAACCCAAAGAAGAAGGCAAGACGTGCACACAGGAAAAAGCAAATGACTCAATACAAGGGCCCAGCAGGAGATCTGGATGAAACATGACAGGCACAGTTTATTACAGAAACCAAAGGCCCTTGCTCTTGCTATCACCTCGCTCTGCATGGCACCCCCTTACCATCATGTGAAATCCTGTGCACCCCTTGACATGTGGTTAAAATGTCATCACTTTTCCCTAGTTCTCTACAAAGTAATTCCTCCCTCATTTTTACTCCCATGACAATTTATATAACAATAATGATTTAAATCAGACAACTGAGTGCCATGATGCACCAGGTGTGTGCCCTACTAATTCTCATCACAGCCCTATAAGACGGTTGCTGTTTTCGTTCCCCATCTATGGCTGGTTATAATGAGAGCACAGACAGGGACTTGCACAAGCCCACAGAGATAGCAAGGACCCACTGAGGACTGGAACCCCATCTGTCTCGAGAGCCCAAGACTCTGCAGGGTAATGCATTTGTCAGAGTGGTCTGTATGCCTGTCTGTCTCCTTCTCTGCACTGTAGGTTACTGGAAGGCAAAGAGCCTTTGAGTTTCCAAGCCCTGGCCCATATCTTGAAAGGCACTAAGCAAGCATTTGGGGGCTGTCCTCTATACCATGCTGTCCCACATGTCTCTGGGGAAGCAAATTCCCTGGGAGATTCACACAGGCATGATTAGCAGATTTCTTCCACACAGTATGGCTGAGGAGGTCCAGAAGGTCCACCTATCCTAAATTATCTCATCTCCCCACTAGCCCTCCAAAGTACCATTAGCATCGTTTGTTTAAGTCTAGGCATCATTTCCAGAAGTTCCTTGTTAAAATGTGACATATTTACCCATTAGCTCCCGTCACACTCTCCACTAATGGGAAGGAAACTCTTAGGCTGAGTGAGTGGCTCCTGGGTGCACAGGAAGCCCCACGGACAGGGCCAGACATAGACTCAGTAATTAAGTCTCCTTAATGCTGCTGCTTCACATGAACAGAAATCCTCTGTGAGAGACAGAGATATACAGGGCTGTGCCCAGTGGTTTGAGAGCTGCTAGTAGTCTGAGCGAAGCTTGTAGTTGCTGTTGGTGTGACTGGAGGGCAGAGGATCCCCCTGAGCCATGTCTGCACACAGGGACATGCACCAGGACTGCACTCTAGGTCTAGATGGAGTGTTCTGTGCTATCTCATTTAGAGGGGCACTTTGGGGAGGAAGGCAATGAGGCGAATAGAAGGGAGGGCATGGCACCAGTTTCTCATGGGGCTCCTTGGCCCAACTTGGTCTTGGGGAGCTTCTGGGCCCAGTGGAGCTGCTGTGGGGCTTGGGTGACAAAGAGCAATGAGAACTGGGGAGGAACTGGCCCCTTTCAGTACAGAACACAGGCCTGCCTCTCACTTCAAGGAGGGTCGGGAGGCAGCCCCTTTGGGAATGGATGGGAATGTCTTCATGATGGTGACTACAAAGGGCAGGAAGGAGAATGGGCATTTGTAAAGCTCAAATACTGGAACAAAGAGGAATTGCACAAAGTTGTCCTGTGCACGTAGATTGAGGCAAAACCATAAACTTGGGTTACTAATATTAACGTGAGAATCAGCAATGACAAGAGCTGGAGACATTGTGATGACACCCCTCTCTCCTTAAAGCATGAACTGTGCATATGCTTTTTAAACAAAGGTGGGTAATTTTATTTTCTTTTTTCAGTAAAGCTGTATTCCACCAACAACAAAAAAACTGTGAAATTTTAATGGATATAATCTGGAATGCAGATAAAACCCATGTTGAAGTTGAGAATTCCAACTGGGTTTCCCCAGCATGGCCTGCTGTCAGGTGTCCTCATGGCTGAGAAAAAGTCCCTACCAGGGAACAAAGCCTTTTGAGTATGAAATCTGCAAATCTAAATGGATAAAAAAGTATGCAGGATGCTGAACTGGTAAGTTTTGAATTAGGAAACAGGTGAAGGTATTTCAAGAGGAATAAGATGGACAACTGCCAGGGAGCGAATTCAGATAGATATGCATGTCTTCACTGCATAGAAAAACATTTTTTTAAACTTTTTTTTAAATTTAGGTTTATTGCTTATAGTATTACAACAAGTGTTAGATAGGTCTCCATTTTTCTCCCCCAACCCTCCCCCCTCCTCCCCTACCTCCCAGTGTCTTGTGTCCATTGATTATACTCATATGCATGCATGCAAGTCCTTCAATTGATCCCTAAACGCCCCCCCCAAAACCTCCCCAGCCTTCCAGCTGCAGGTCGACAGTCCATTCAATGCTGTTCTGCCTCTGTATCTGTTTATTTTCATCAATTTATAGTGGTCTTTATCATCCATAGATGAGTGAGGATATGTGGTATTTTTCTTTCATTGACTGGCTTATTTCACTTAGCATAATACTCTCCAGTTCCATCCATGCTGCTGCAAATGGCAAGAATTCCTTCTTTTTACAGCAGCATAGTATTCCATTGTGTAGATGTACCACAATTTTCTAATCCATTCATCTGTTGACGGGCACTTAGGCTGCTTCCAAATCTTAGCTATGATGAATTGTGCTGCTATGAACATAGAGGTGCATATATCTTTTCTGATTGGTGTTTCTGGTTTCTTGGGGTATATTCCCAGAAGTGGGATTGCAGGGTCAAATGAGAGTTCCATTTTCAATTTTTTGAGGAGACTCCATACTGTCTTCCATAGTGGCTATACCAGTCTGCATTCCCACCAGCAGTGCAGAAGGGTTCCCCTCTCCCCACATCCTCGCCAGCACTTGTCGTTTGCTGATTTGTTGATGATAGCCATTCTGACAGGTGTGAGATTGATAGCGCATTGTTGTTTTGATTTGCATTTCTCGTATAATAAGTGGCTTGGAGCATGTTTTCATATGTCTTTCAGACTTCTGTATGTCTTCTTTTGAAAAGTGTCTATTTAGGTCCATTGCCCATTTTTTGATTGGATTGTTTATCTTCCTTTTATTAAATTGTATGAGTTCCCTATAAATGTTGGATATTAAACCCTTATCAGTGATATCATTGGCAAATATGTTCTCCCATGCAGTGGGTTTTCTTGTTGTTGCAGGATACAAAATTAATGCCAAGAAATCTATGGCACTTCTTTACACTAATAGTGAACTTACAGAAAGAGAGATTAAAAAAACAATCCCATTTACCATCGCACCAAAAAATTAAGATACCTAGGAATAAACTTAACTAAGGAGGTAAAATACTTACATGCTAAAAACTACAGGACACTGAAAAAAGAGATAGAGGAAGAAATAAACAGATGGAAGAACATACCATGTTCATGGATTGGTAGGATCAATATCATCAAAATGTCCATACTTCCCAAAGCAATCTATAGATTCAATGCAATCCCCATTAAAATACCAACAGCATATTTCACAGATCTAGAAAGAACATTCCAAAAATTCATCTGGAATAAAAAAAGACCTCGAATAGCTGCAGCATTCCTGAGAAAGAAGAACAAAGTAGGTGGGATCGCAATACCAGATATCAAGCTGTATTACAAAGCCACTGTTCTTAAAACAGCTTGGTACTGGCGTAAGAATAGACATATAGATCAATGGAATAGAATAGAGAACCCAGAAATTGACCCAAACCACTATGCCCAATTAATATTTGATAAAGGAGGCAAAAGCATAAAATGGAGTCAAGACAGTCTCTTCAATAAATGGTATTGGGAAAATTGGACAGATACATGGAAAAAGATGAAACTAGATCACCAACTCACACCATACACAAAAATAAACTCAAAATGGATAAAGGACTTAAACGTAAGGCGGGAAACCATAAAAATACTAGAGGAATACACAGGCAGTGAAATCGCAAACATGTGCCGAAGGAATTTCTTTACTGATACTGCTCCTAGGGCAACCGAAGCTAAAGAGAAAATAAACAAATGGGAGTACCTCAAAAGCTTTTGCATAGCAAAGGAAACCATTAACAAAACAACAAGAAAACCCGCTGGAAAAACATTTTTTTAGCCTGCTCTCCAAGCAGGACATTCTTGCAGCCAAAAGGATCCAGCCTTGCTGCTCTTACCAATGACACAGATGACGAAGAGCACAGAACCAACCAAAGAACAAGGCACTTGGACAGCAAGGGGGAGCTGCAGGCATGGACACAGAGAACTCAAACTAGCAAACTAGCTGAACAGCAGTGTTTTCAGAGGATCTTGTGGGGGAAATACCCACAGAAATACTGAAGGTAAAAGCTCAGTTCTCAACATGAACCCTTGAGCAAATGAAAACAGTAATGGGGACATGATATAACCTGTGCACTCCGCCCCAGCATAAGCCAGCAAGAGAAAGAGGAGGGTTACTGTAAAAGGCCTCAGCAGAGCCCGCCAGCCCAGACCCAGAGAAAGACTAGCCTCTCGGGTACACGTGCCCAAGGGTTTCTACCATTTCCATAAAGAGAAACAAGCATACATTTATACCAGAAATCCACTACACAGAATACACACTACAGAAATAAGTACCTTAGAAATGTTTAGTAAAATATATAGGTCATCACTCCACAATGTGTGTGTCATTATTATCAAATAACCTTTTGCCACATTAGAAAGTCCTGAGTTGAATAATTCTCCAAATATTTATACAAATATAGGAACCGTGTAAACCTTGTTTCACTATTTAATTGAGGAATTGGCACCCAGAGTGCATTTGTATCAGTGGGATGTTTCTGGATGAAAACAGTTTTAAAAGCTTAGAGAAATGAAAGTGTTAAGGGGAATTTAATGACCCTTTACCTGAGAAATACAGTGGCAGGCCTTCAGGTACATCACTAAATACTGTCTCTTTTCTTCTCTCTACCCCTCTTCTTCAGGACCAGATAGATATCAAAAGAAACTAGGGGCACATGTTTATTCATGTCTAGTAGGAAAGAACAAAAGTCCTGAGCCTCACTCTGATTGGATCATTCTAGGTTGTATGTCCACTCATCAATCAATGTGGTCATGGAATACCTAAACCTCAGCCCATCACTGGGGTAAAAGAGGAGGAGTGCCCATATTTCTTTGGTCTAACCAGGACACTTCACTGGATATGGAACTGAGGTCACCCCCCACTACACATACACACACACACACACACACACACACACACACACACACACAAACCGCATGGCTCTGCCACATAATAGGGGAGTCGTAGGTGTTGGACAAACAGCCACATGTTCACAATAAGGAAAACCAGATAAGCAGTGCGCCATGATGGAAGTTGCTTTACCAATCCTAATTAGAGCCTGGATGAGCATCAAGGAGGCTAAAGGAGATGAAAGAAGCTTTGAGGTGCAGATAAGGGACTGTCCAAGTCTTTCTTCATGACTTAGTCTAGGGCCAGCTCTGCTTCCCAGAGCAGAAGGAAGACTGCTTCCAAGAGGAGTAGAAGCATTTAGCATTGTCCAGTCATTGTCCTGTTCCAAGGCCTGAGCTAAGGGTCTACATGCACTGCCTCGTTTACACCTTGCAAGAACATAATAAAGCAGGAAATGTTATCATCTCCTTTTTACAAATAGAAAGACCAAGGTCTGTGGGGTTAGATGAAGTTCTCAAGATCTGGGAACAGGAAGGGATAGGGTCTGAGCCCTCTGTATGTATAGGCTGAGGTATAAACTACAAACCCCATAGGACCCTCCTCTGCAGCCTCCAAGGCAATCTCAGCCCCGTGACTCAACAGTCACTCGAAGTCTAGACTTGTCACCATGACAGATGACAAAGCCAAGGTTGCTGAATCTCCTCAAAACTCAACAGATGGCTGCAAAGTTCACTTTTGGAGCTGGCGGGCACCCCAGACCTCAGCAAAATAACTGTGTGAGGGTAAAGGGCAAATATTAACACAGCAATCAGGAGGTGAAAAATTATGCCTGTCCAATAAGCCAACATGTACCATCTGTCCAAGCTCTGGAATAAAAATTAAGACAAAGGCTGCAATGAAGGATGTAACCAGCACCACACCCATCACTGAACCCCTTTCCATGCCAGTGAGAGGCAGAGACTGGACTTGGCGTGATCTCTTCCCCAAAGGTCAGTTCAAATCCACCTCCTTCAGAATGTTATCCATGACTCCAATCCTGATAGGGAGCCTTCTCTTGAAAACTCTATTAGACAACTTAACCAGCAGCACCCCCGCGGTTTCTAACTGCCCCCTCAAATTGAATATGGTCCAAAGAGAACTCCATGATCTTTCCCCAAAAAATGAACCTCTTATAGTCTTTTCCATCTCCACAGATGGAGCCACAGCTCATCCAAGGATCGAGCAAGGCCAGCGGCATAATGTGAGGGATCCAGTGAAAAATGAAAGCCAGGAGACCCTGTTCAAAAGTTATTATTAATTTTGAGATGGCAATAATAGAGCTTCATACCAAGCACTGGCCCTTTGTAGTGTTGGGCCCTGTGCCACTGCACAGACTGCATGTCCATGGGGCTGGTCTTGGGTTCAAGTCAAAACCTGAGATATCCCAAAAACCTGTATCTCCACATTCAATCTATCAGCAAGTCCTGACAGCTCCAACTCTAAATACATCCTGCATCCAACCACTTTTCACTGGCTCCATCCTGACCTCCTCATTCTATCCATCAATATCTTTCTCCTGGACTGTGTTGGGATAGCCTCCTG
The DNA here is from genome assembly GCA_004026665.1 of Murina feae. NCBI lineage: Eukaryota > Metazoa > Chordata > Mammalia > Chiroptera > Vespertilionidae > Murina > Murina feae. The sequence continues at coordinate 24,545 of PVJC01015311.1, forward strand.
AATGAGCTTCCTGCCTCTCTCTTGTCTCCTGACAGCCTATTGTTCTAAGAGCAACCAGTATAATTGTTCAACACAAATCAGACCAGGTCCTTACCTACTCAAAGCTCTACTTTGGCTTACCTGTGCAAAGCTCTACTGTGGCTTTCCATCAGGCTTAAAGCAAAATCAAAATTTCTTACCAAGATATAAAAGGCCCTGCATGATCTGGCCCTTGCCACCCTGTCCAACCTCATCCCCTCCTACTCCAGCTACACTGGCCTCTGTGTTGGACCTCAAACACGCCAAGGTTATTCTGGTTTCAGGGCCTTTGCACTTGCTATTCCCTCTGCCTGGAACACTCTTTCCCCAGATATCCACATTTATTTTAATTAGCTGGCTCCTTCGTATCATACAGATCCCTGCTCAAATGTCCTCTCCTCACAGAAGATTTCCTAAAACCCTTTCTAAAGTAGCCACGTACCTCCCTCACTTCCTTCCCACTTACCCAGGTTTATTTATTTTCTGAGTACTTATCACTACCCAGAACTGTATGATTGCTTGTTTGCTATGTTGTCTCCTGTGCTAGAGTAGGTATTTGATCGTATTATGTATTCATCACTTGTCCATAACCTTGGACAGTGCTTGGTATATGGTGAATATTCTATAAATGAAGTCATTTAATTAATTATGTGCTACTTCAAATTATCAGTTGTTGTTCCATGTCTTGGTTTATATCAAATTTCATGGAACCTTCCTAGGGACAAGGACCAGTTCATATTTCTAAAACCTTCAAAATGCTAAACTCAATTCCCATAAACAATATGCTTCATGAATGTATTCATTAACTATTACCAAAAACTCCTGTTCTCCTAGTTCAGAAATGACAGATGTGATCAATCCATCAATGGCAGGCATCACTAATAGATCATAGAATTCTTCTCCAAGAAAAGACATAGTCTCAGAATTGTTCTCAAAATAGCCTTCCAAGCTCTGGCTAGTGGTGTTCAGTAGTTAGAGTGTCAACCCGCATACCCACCAAAAGATCACAGGTTCGATTCCTGGTCAAGGGCACATACTTGGGTTGCAGGTTCAATCCCCCATCCCAGTCAGGGTTTGTGTGGGAGGCAACCAATGGCTGTGTCTGTCTCACATTGATGTTTCTCTATCTCTCTCTCCTTCCCTCCTTCCCTCCCTCCCTTCTTCTCTTCCATTCTCTCTAAATAGCAATGGAAAAAATATTGTCAGGTTAAAAAAATAGCCTTCTAAAAAACATTAGCTAATGATAAAAGTTTATGCTTAAAGCAATATCATTTTGACATCTCTATACTAACTTAACAATATGAAGAAACATCTGAAAAATCACTAATATGGTCCAACTGCTTCTACTACCCATTTTCAATAAATGATATTCTTAATAGGCACAGGACATTATATTAATATAGCCATCAATGTACTCTGAATAGCAGCCCAGATCTGGAAAATTGCCTTCTATCATAATTCAACCTAGAGTAAGTTATACTTTTGTGAAGAACTTCACTTAAAACTAAATATTATAAAAACAATGGATGGATGACAAAGCTCAGATTTCTTGTCCTAAGGTAATTCAAATCTAGTTTCATATTTATTTTATTTTATTTTATTTATTTTGTTTTATTTTATTTTGTTTTGTTTTGTTTTGTTTATTTTGTTTTATTTTATTTTATTTATTTTATTTTATTATTTCATTTCATTTTTTTATTTTTTTATTTTTTTGGCTCTTTCTTTGTTTTATTTTATTTTATTATTTTTTTTTATTACATAGAGTTTGACAAATCTTAGTACATATATCTCTTTTTTCCCCTGCCCTTCCTCCCACCTCCCCTACCCCCCAGTGTTCTGCGTCCATTGGTTATGCTTAAATGCATGCATAAAAGTCCTTTGGCTGTTCTGTCCCCGCCCCCCCCCCCACCCCGCAACATCCCTGTCCTTGTTGCTGTAATTTGGCAGTCTGTTTGATGCTGTTCTGCCTCTGCATCTATTTTTGTTCACCAGCTTATAATGGTTATTATTATCCATTGATGAGTGAGGACATGTGATATTTTTCTTTCATTGACTGGCTTATTTCACTTAGCATTATGTTCTCCAGTTCCATCCATGCTACTGCAAATGTCAAGAACTTCTTCCTTTTTACAGCAGCATAGTATTCCATTGGATTTCATTTCATTTTAGAAATATGAACTGGTCCTTGTCCCTAGGAAAGTTCCACTAAATTTGATATAAATCAAGACATGGAACAACAACTGAAAATTTAAAGTAGTACATAATTATTTAAATGTCTTCATTTATATAGAATGTTCACCATATACCAAGTATTGTCCAAGGTTATTAGAAAAGTGATTTTATGTGCCCATCTCCAGAACAATCATCAATGGCCATGGAACAAAAAACCGCTATCCAGGCATATCATGGGAGGTTCTGTTCTCATAGGAAAGGAGCTGTGGCCTGAGAAGAACTTTCAAAAAGGATTAGTAACAACCACAGTGGGCCAGCACCATCTTTCCAGAAGCCTCTCTGCCTTGTGTCACCCTCTATCCTTAGAAGAAGACTATAAATTATTTGTGTTCCAAAAATCCAGTCTCCTTCTTGCCTTCTCAGATTTCCTATATTAAGTCAGCAGGCCATTTCTAGTTCTCAACTATTTGGTCAGCCACAGAGTTCATGAGCCTGGAGACTTCACCTCTTCCATCGTAATATTGTAAATTCATTCCATAGACTTACATAGCCCAGAGGTAAGATGATCATGGTTTCCAAACCAGACATTCACCAATATTTATTAAGCAGTTGTTTATTGAATGCCTACTCTATGCCAGATATTGTTCTAGGAACTAGGATACAACAAAACTTACAGAAATATTAGGGCATATAGTCTGATGAGGAGTTATTTTTAATTTCTGCATTTGCTTATGCAAAAAAAAACACCTTTAAATGATCTAGAAATTAATTCATACACTTAGCATGTCACCTTGTCTGAATATACATTATGAAATCAAAATGAACTGGTTAAATTTGACACATATGTTCACCAATACCCAGGAGATGCCCCCAAGAAAACTGAAGTGGTCTTTGGAAAAATTGACCTTTACACTTTTACAAAATCCAGTATACCTTAAACGCATTCCAACAGGCCACCATCCCTGCATGGTAAAAGCAGTTTCTCACAGACCCAGTAGACAGTCTCACAAGCTAAAGCCCCAACTAAAGGAAGTCCTTTCATCAACTGACCCATATATCTACACCCGCGTTGTCCATGTAGCTGTTCCTGGGTCAGCCATCTCCTCAGCTCCACAAAGTCCTCCTCTGCTCCCACCCGCTTGGAGAGCAGACACCAAGGGTATGGGTTCCTTTCTCCAGCTAGGCTTGGAGAGCAGTTAATTTGGTACCTCTTCTATTTCCCTGAGCTCCAACAGGGAGATACTTATGGCTGTAGGACGCAGCCAGTGAGAGAAAAGAAGTCATCTCTATGCCCCCAATGGCAACAGGAAGCTATAAATCCATTAGCTCTGGCATCTGAGAAGATAAAGGAGTCTTCTAAAAAGCTATGAGCACCATTTAAAGTCCATCTGAGAGTCTGGGCCAAGGCAGAAGAAGAAGGGGCCAGCCTCCTCAAGCCCCATCAACTTCTGGAAGTAACTAGGACTCATAGGAAGGTTATGTTCCTCTTTCAGCTTCACGAATGAGCCCATCACTACCCATCTCCCAGGGAAGCTAAGTAAACATATTTCACAGAGTAAGGTAAAGGGAGAGGTTGCCTGGAACAGATCAGGAGGGAAGTTCAAGGGTACATAGAGGCAGTAAGGCAAACTACCTCCTGCCCCTACCCAAGAGGGTGCACAACCAGGGTCAAGCTGTCCACAGTCTTGACCACTAACAACCTATACATGCGAAGAGCAACTCTGAGCCTGGAGAAGGGATGGCACCCCATGCATGCTCTCATCCAGTCCCCAGAACAAGCACATAAGGGAAGTCCTGTATCATCCCTGGTACAGATGAGAAGACTGGGAGTCAGAAATGACACTAGCTTGCCCAAAGTCATATGGATAATAAGGAATAGACTCCAGGGCTTGTGAGGATTGAGAATCTGTGCCCTAAGTCACTGTTGCAAAAGTGAGGGAAATGCCCAGGAAAAGACCCAGCCCCCAGCCTCCAGTCTTGCCCATTCCTAGGGTCTCAGTGCTGCCCCCTCTGTTAGAGAGCAGCAGGACAAGCATTCTGTTGATCCTTCCAGCCCCAAAGATGGGAAAAAGTGCATTTTAAAGGACAGAGGAGTCGCAGCAACCCAGGAGAAAGCAGCAATAAAGATTTCCGAATCTGGGACCACACCTCCTGGGGTTAAAACCTCATCATGGTACTTGGGAAAGTCACTTAACCTCACCAAACATCACTCAGTCTTCTCACCTGGCTGGGAGGATTAAATGAAACAAGGAATGCCAAGGTCTTGGCAGAGTGCTTGGCTCAAAGAAAGAGACCAGAGGTGACAGATAATATTATCACCGTGATCAACACTGAAGGTTTCAGCAGTCTGAAAGCACCCTATGATGAGCTCCACTCACTTATGCATGCAACAAGTACTTGTCAGGTGGTACTGCTGGATCCTCCAGACATGGCACTGAGTAAAGACAGATGCATTCCCTGCCCTCACCAAGCTCACCATCTACTTGGAGAGACCCCTCCTCCCAAAAAAGCTAATATTTTCCATTTTGTCTCCTAATCTAGTCATTCATGTGTAATGGAGTAGACGACAAAGCCACTGGCCCCCAAGGCTCAATATGACAGGAAAACTCCAGCCCCCATCTTTCTCTTTCCCAATGTGAACCCCTAAAAAACCCAGAAGTCCCCATATCTTCACCTCTGTCCCACATCAGCAAGCCTCAATCAATTCAATAAACAAATTTACCCAACAAATAAATCAAAAGGTTAATATCTGTGATATATTATGAATTCTTTGAACCTAACTGAAGAAGAAAAAGAACCAAAGGTTGTTGTTTTTATTGCAAAAGAAGTGAATTGGCAATCCAGGGGGAAAGCATGACCAAAGCGGTAAAAAATCTTCTATTACCCAGTCTAGGCAAGGATGTGAGGAAAGAGACATCCCAAACACTGGCGGTGAGAGCAGAAACTGAAACAATTCTTTTTGGACGGCACTTTGGCAAGTTTTGTCAGAACTGAAATTGTTCATACCCTTTGAACTAGCCAAGTCCACTTGGCATCTGCCCTATAGGAGCATACAAACAAGTGAACAAAACTATTCTATCAATGCTATTCATTAGAACCTTGTTTACAATAGCAACAAGAAGCTAGGAAAGGGGCTAAGTACCCACCAAAAGACAACTAGGAAAATAAACTCTAATATGTTCATTCATATGATGCAGTGCTATGCAGTTGTTTTCACTAAGGAGTTAACGATAGAGAAGGAAGTCCAAAATGTATTGTGAAGGGGAAAAGCAAATGGCAAAAAGATATGGATATTATTAGCCTGTCTTTGTAATTGTGTGTATGTGCATTATGTTGGCAAAGAAAAATATCTAAGGAGAAACCAAGATGGAAATATCTAAGGAGAAACCAAGATGGCGGCATAAGTAAACACCAGAATTGTGGCCAGGCACAACCATTTCAAATTCACAATGAAAAGAAAAAACAGACACCACCCAGACCCACAGGAAGGCTGGCTGAGTGGAAATTCTACAACTAGAAAGAGACTGAGACGCAGAGGAAGTGCGGAAATAAAGTGCAGAGGTACAGAGGTGCGTGCGAAGGGGCTCGCAGAAAGGGCTGGCAGCATTTTGTACCAGAGGGAGGCACAAGCTCCCGAGGGCTCTGAACTCCAGTTCCAGGCGAGTTTCTGGGGACTCAGAACCATACGGGGAGGAGCTGGACTGTCTGGCACCGTCTGGCACCAGGAGGAACTCCAGAGCGGCTTGAGACCCGGTGCCTCTTAGGGCTGGGCTGAGAAGCAGCCATAGCTCATTGCTCCACCTTGTAGACTCCCCAAGACCCTGCCCCACCCAAGCTGCATGCAAAGGTTTTTGCATATAAAAGGCTGAGTAGCCTCAGGCAAAGGCTAAAATAGCAACTCCTTGGAGATACAAGAGCCAGCGTACCTAGTGGTCAGAGTGGTACCATCCTAAATACAACTCCTCAGATTCATAAGGGACACACACAGGGGGCAGATTCAGTGAGCACCAAAGCCCCACTGAAACAACTCTTATCCCATAAGGGCGTCTCCAGCACAGAAGTTCTCCCACTGTAGACACAGCTGATTCTCATAACCAAGTGGCTTGGAGGTCAATTCCTCTCAGTAATGACCTAACACAGAAAGCCACTCTATCAACCCAGGGAAGCAGCCAAAATGCGGAGACAAAGAAACAGACCACAAATGACAGAAAAGGAGAAAAGCAAATGACAGCATATAGAGTTCAAAACCACGGTTATAAGGTTTTTCAAAAAATTTCTAGTAACCACTGATAAATTTAGTGAGACCTTCAATAAATCTAAGGATACACTGACTAAAATAAAGAATATTATACAGAGATCCAACAACAGACTACAGGAACGCAAGAATTAAGTCAAAGAATTGAAATACAAAGCAAAAACACCCAAATGGATAAGCAAAAAGAAAAAAGAATCCAAAAATATGAAGACAGTGTAAGGAGCCTGTGGGACAACTTCAAGCGTACCAACATCAGAATTATAGGGGTGCCAGAAGAAGAGAGAGAGCAAGATATTGAAAACCTATTTGAAGAAATAATGACAGAAAACTTCCCCTACCTGGTAAAAGTAGTAGACCAGAAAGCGCAGAGAACCCCAAACAAAAGGAATCCAAAGAGGACCACACCAAGACACATAACTAAAATGCCAAGAGCAAAAGATAAGGAGAGAATCTTAAAAGCTGCAAGAGAAAAGCAGTTAGTTACCTACAAGGGGGCACCCATATGACTGTCAGCTGATTTCTCAACAGAAACTTTGCAGGCCAGAAGGGAGTGGCAAAAATATTCAGAGTGATGAATAGCAAGAACCTATAACCAAGATTACTTTACCCAGAAAAGCTATCATTCAGAATTGAAGGTCAGATAAAGAGCTTCACAGACAAAAAAAAAAAGCTAAAGGGGTTCATCACCACTGAACCAGTATTATATGAAATGCTAAAAGGTATGCTTTGAGAAGAGGAAGGAGAAAAAGTAAAGATAATAATTATGAACAACAATACATATCTATCAACAACTGAACCTAAAAATCAAGTGACTAAAAAAATCTGATGAACAGAATAAACTGGTGAATAGAATAGAAAGGGAGTGGGCTGACAGTTTTCGGGGGGAAAAGGGTGTTGGGGGTGCGGGATGAGACTGGACAATAATCATACACCTGTGGAGGAGGACAGCGGGGGCGGGGGGGTGTAGGTAGAGCACAGGAGGTTTATCTCAGTGCAGTGGCTGATGCAATGCTGTGAGCACACTCCAGCAGTTCAGATCTTTCTAGCAAACCAAGAAGATGGCAACACCCACCTGAGCCCCTCCTAGAGCCACGTACATAGTACCCCAACCTTTATACTCATTGGCTCCCTAAGAAGACCTGGCGTTCCATGATTGGCCACCTCCACTATATATACTGCTGTACTTCCTCAATAAAATTAGACCTGCGTCACAGAACCTGGTCTCCGGAGTTGTGCATGCAAGCGTCCTAGTGCTTAGGGGCTTTGTCGTCCTCACCCCTGGGAGACCCCCTGCTTCAGCGGAGGGGGTGGGAAGAGCAGAGGGTAGGGTGGGAACTGGGAGGAGGGGAGCTATGGGGGGGAAAAAGAGGAACAACTGTAATAATCTGAACAAAAAAGATTTTTTTAAAAAAAGAAAAATATCTAAAAGTTCCACACTGAATTGTTAAAAATGGTTACCCTTAGGTGGTGGAATTTGGTGAGTAACAGGGAAAGCTTCCATTTTTTACCTTCTTACATTGTTGAATTTATTTTTAATTTTAAAATGTTGCAGCACTCTTATAATTTGAAAAAAAATACAAGTTGGTAAATTTACTAAACCAACATCTATAATAATTAAAGCTAATTAGACCAGATGAAGCCAGGGCTGCACGGGAAGCCCAGGTCCTGGGTGCTGGAGGGAAGCCGGCGCTGGCAGCCGGGGAAGGAAGGCCTACTCTTGTATGAATTTCATGCATCAGGACTCTAGTAAGATATATAATGGAAAATAAATACATATTTTTAAGCATATAACCATGCTTAGAACATGAGAAGACATAAAGAATAAAAATAATAATTTTTACTCCTGAAAAGCATATCTGTTCCTCAGTGTCCCCCTATCCATCCCCTGACCAACTCAGCAAAAATCTAATAGAACATCACCCTGCTCCCAAGATGAGGGGACAAATACATCAAAGGTTATGCATCCAAGACAAGAATAAAACCATGTTCCAATTAGATGTCACTGGCTACCACGTGGTGAAATACCATGTGCGTGACCCAGAAAGTAAGCCTCAGAAAGGTCATTATAGATGGGGAGGGCCCCAGGAAGCTGCAGGGGAGATGGTCAGGGGCTGAGAGGGGTCTGTTCCAATGGAAGCAAACAGAGACATCTGTCCTGGACCAAAACACACAAAGGCCTCACATTTAGACTTTCAGTATTATCTCCAACTTATAGTATATGAAAGCACCAAGATGCATGGACAGTACTGAGCAACAAAATGTCTTCATTGTTCAACTTGAAGCTTGTTTCTGATCACCAGACCACATTGTGCCTGGCACACTCTGAATTGATCTAGTCTTATGAAGCTACATGATAAGGAGAGACAGCTGGATTTCATTTATCGTGTGTATGAGTGTGATGAAAGTTTAAATTGTCAAGCATACACTTTTAAAATATATCACAGCTTTTCAAATCTTATTTTGAAATTATTTCTTCTCTCCCTCTTCATTCCTTTCTTCTTCCTTCTGCTCCTTCTTTGTCTCTAATTTGCTAGAATCCTCCAAAATTGGACATGGCCCAGACATCTCTTAACTCTTGTAAGTAGCTCTGGTCCCTGGAAAGGACTTGCCTCTGTGAGAGAACCTAGGGCCCCTGGAGGCACTTTTTTTAAATCTTTCTTTTTAAAAAAAAAAAAATCCTCACCTGAGGACATGCCCAGAGAGAGAAAGGGGAGCAGGGGAGAGAAACATCAATTCAAGAGAGAAACATTGATTGGTTGCCTTCCATATGCTCCCTAACTGACACAAATTTAGAGAACTAGAATTATATCTTCTTTTTAAAACAGCTTTAGTGAAATACAACTCACATACCATACAATTCACCTATTCAAAATGTACAATTCAATGCCTTTTAGTATAGTCACAGATTTATACAACCTTTATCACAATTAATTTTAGGATATTTTCATTACCCCAAAAAGAAACCACACACACCTTAGCCCTCATCCTCCAAACCCCTAGGCCTCCAGCCCTAAGCAATCACTAATATACTCTCTATCTACCAACTGATGAATGAGTAAATAAATGTGGTATACCAAGATGATGGAATATTATTCAGGAGTGAAAAGAAATAAAATATTGATAGATGCTACAACATAAATGAACCTTGAAAACTTAATGCCAAATGAAAGAAACCAGACACAAAAGGCCACATAATATATTATTTCATTTGCATAAAATATCCAGAATGCATCTCCTTTTTATAAACCCGACCCCAACTCAATTCCTCAGTGAATAATAGTTATCTAAACTAATAAAAGCGAAATAGTAAAATTAATTGTTTCTTCGGGACGCCCAACAGCCAATCAGAACAATGGTATGCAAATTAGCCAGCCAAGATGGCGGAGGCCCCGGCTGGCAATGGAGCAATCGCTCGGGCGCACGCAAGGCCTCCGCCCTTGCGTGCTCTGGCGGTCGGTTCCGGACAGTGGTGGCAGCTGCAGGGCCAGGCGGCCTCCCAGGCCCCCAGTTCTGCGGCTGGGGCTGGCAATAGAGAGATGGGGCTGGGAATAGAGAGATCGCGCTGTCCCACGCACAGGTGGAGGCCAGGCCCTGGAAGTCGATTCAGGGCAGTGGCGGTTGGCAGCAGGGCCGGGAGCTGGCTGCCCAGGCTCTGGCCCTGCAGCCTGGGCCTGGGAATAGAGCGATCTCGCCAGTGGTTGGTTCTGGGTGGCCTTGGGTGAGAGCCAGCCCGGCCCTCGGCTGGGGCTGGCAATAGAGCAATCGTGCCCACGGTGGTTCCAGACAGCAGTGAGCAGCCACAAGGCCGGGAGCTGGCAGCCCAGCCCAGCCCAGCCCTGCGAGGCCTGTGAATAGAGCAATTGGGCCCACTCGACCTCAGAGGCTCAGTGGCGGGGGCTTGAGGTGGGTACCCCCTGAGGTCATGCCCAAGCATCCTCTGCCCCCGCGCAGAGCCTCTGCCACAGGTCCAGCCACTTGCCTCCACCCTGGGGGCCTCCATGGGGCGTGTGTGAGCGTGTGCCTGGCTCCATCCCCATGTGTCCGCTCTGCAGCATGGCCCCCCCAAGGGACCATGCACCAGCGTCCACCCCCTGGCCTGCCACCCAGCTCTGCACCAGGTGTGTCCCCTCAGTGGTGGAGGCCCACCAGGTATGTGCGATGGTAGGCCACCCGGCTGGAAACGTCCATGCCTGCACTCACCAGCCATCCCACCCCCCAGTGCACGAACCCTGAGGGGGCTGTGGCCAGCCTGAAAA